>JANAVB010017658.1:0-145000 GCA_029216955.1 Iris pallida
CACCCCGAATGGGGGTGACATAACAGAATATATCTCAATCAAAGCTAAGGTAGAATAGGACAAAGATGGAATGATATAAAAGATGCAAGATCCAAACCACAGGAAATACAATAGAGAGAAAGCTAAGTGTCTATGATAACTCCACTGAAATCCAGAATAATACAGATCCATAATATATACAACTCAATCCAATACTATGAAATAAGATAAAACTATCTATGGAGCAACTGTCTCTACTGCTAAGGGATCCGACTGGAAGTCCGGATCGCAAGTGTCCTCTAAGGCTGTCCCATAGAAAGTGTCTAAGTAGGCCTCCTCCTCGTCCTCTGTAAAATTTTCAACAGGTCCAATCAGGATGGAAACGAGCGCATATCTCTCAACAGTTCATAACAGGTTAGGAGTATAAATCATGCAATGGAGTAAAATACAGGAAGTGCTGAAAAGGAAGTACGAGTAAACATGAGATATTTGTAACTGAAAGTAAATACATGATAAGTAGAGACTGTAAGTGGCTAAGTGATTTAGAGTATAATATGGTTATGTAAACGGCTTAGGGGCACATGAATACAACTAAGAGGCACATGAATACAGCTACTGGGGATAATAATCACATAACCAATTCTACTAACCCCGCCCCAATCAATACACAAGGATCCATTCAAGTTACGTTATAGGCACATGAATACAGCTAAGATATGTGAACTCATGTAATGTGTAGTACATGAGGCACATGAAAGCACATGAAAACATGTAAAAACATGAACTAGTACGAGTACAAGGAGTACCTGATGCACATGATAAAGTACATGAACATGAACTACCCGATGCACCCGTAGAGGGATAACATCTCAGGAAAGGATCCATATAGTACTAATCCGTGAAGATACGTGTCAGCATCAAGTAAAGTAATCTAGAGCAAGAATATAGTCCAGATAAGTATGAAAAGATGAGAGAATGTACTCGCATGCTAACTGAATGTCCAAGATGAAAGTACTGTCCGAGGAGTGGTGTATGGCTCCTATTTAGAACAGTACAAGTCACAACAAGTCCAGAATGGTAATAAGATGCACTACAATACGTTCTACATGAATCTAGGTCAATCTAGACCAAAGTCAACTCTTGGTCAACTCTGGTCAACCCTAGAAGTCAAACTAGGTCAACTAGGTCAAACCTAAGTCAAACAAGTCTATACTAGTCTAACTAGTCTATTTTAGGTCTAACAAGGCTATACAAGATCTAACTAAGCTATTCTATGTCCTACTAGTCTATACTAGTCACACTAACCATTACTCTACATCACAAGCCTAAACAAGGCTATGCTCGGCTATATTAGCACCCACAAGACTATTAAGTCAACAATCATTGCAAATTATATATATACTATACATTATACATTAAACATATGTACGTATATACATGATACATACCTATAGGCATACCTACATACATTCATTTATCTCAATACATATATATATATATAAATATATATATATATGTATAGAGAAAGGGAAACACATGTGCTCATGTGTCATGTGTGTGAGACACATATATATGCTATTGTGTGTGTGTGTCATGAGTGAAGTGAGGTGTCAAGAGAGTGAAAGCAGTGTGACATTCTGAAATCAGTGCAACATTGTGTCCTGTGTGCATTTAGAAAATAGTGATATAGGAATCACATATTGCAAAACAATGAATATAGGAAAACAGTTCAGTTTAGCCATAGGGAATTACATTAGTGTGATACAACAGGAAATAGGAAAAATTTGTAAACAACCATAGGAAAACAGTTCACAGTTTACATTATGAAGGAAATCAGTTCACAGTTTACATTAAGAAGGAAATGAAGGAAATTAGTTCACAATTTACATTATGAAGGAAATGAAGGAAATCAGTCTCAGGTTTAGAAGAACCATTCTCAGGTTAAAGAAAAACTGAAAAACAGTGAGTGATACATGTGCCCCTGTGTGTAAGGAAAAGAAATCAGTGAAATGACAAAACCTGTGTACATGAGGTTCCTGAAAACAGTGGAATGCATTAGTGACTGGGATTCAATACTAAGGTAATTAGGAAATAAGAATCTCAAGTTTTTGAATGAGTTAACAGTGAATGCAAAAAGGGAACATTGAATCACATTTCAGTTTAGCAGTTTTCGAAAACCAACACATCATCCAAAAATCCCATTCTCAATTCAACAGCCCATATTTGAATGAAATACTAAGCTAACATAACAACCAAACATATGGGAGGGTATTTAACAGTGAGAAACAAACAAATAACAGGAATTAAATGGTTTAGGAACCTAAAATTTAAGGTATCAGGATATGGTGTCAGTAATATGCAGTCATTCTCTAATTCGAAACCAATTCCACATCAAAAACCTAACTAATCATGTAAACTAAATTCATATAGATTATATATTATAATTAGGATCAAATTAGCCAATAAAAACACTATTTAAACTAACAAAACTGAATTGAAACACAGAGAACCCAATGACACTGATACACGCATAGTTCTCTACTCGTGCACACGTGATATCGTGTCCGACCCGACACGAGAGTTCAAGAAACCCTAGGAACCTCGTGTTAGTCATGAGTACAACACGTGTGTCAAGTTCCATATGTCGACGTGGCGTGTGCACAGCGCAATCACACCCAAGCAGCAGGGCAAACAGCCTGCCCGCGCGCACGTACGTGCAACCGCGTGTTCGCGTATCTGTGGGGACTCGACACGACACCAAAACATGCTCAGTACACTAGAAACACATAAGCAAGATTAAAACCCTAATTCCTATTCAATTACATCTCAGAAAAAGGATCGAAATGCCCTTTGGGGCATTTCACCAAACACCTATACACAAAGATTGATACGTGTCCGATACGGACACGTAATGGACTCGAATTCTAGGGTTAGCTAGTCCTACAGTTAGGTTAGGCCTAGGGCTTCCTAGATATGCAATAAAATCAATATTCTATGGTGTAGAATTGAAATTACCTATAGGTTGCAAACCCTCCAAAAAAAACTCCAAAGAGGGGTATTCCTCTTGATAGCCAAACTTCTCCAAATTGCCTAAATTCTGAAATATCCTTACATAAATAGCAAGAATAGAAAGATTAGAATCTATAGCAATTAGTTTGGGGAAAAAGGAGTTAAATAGGAATTTCTATGGATTAAGGAAGATGGAGACCCACCTCTTTCTAAACTTGCAAAATATTCCTAATAGAGGCTAGCCCTAATTTCTAGGAGGGGATTAAATAGAAAAGGAGGACCTAAGTGTGGCCGGCCATGGGCTGGAATGGGCTAGGGTTAGGTTGCACTAGTGTTGGGTTGGGCCTTCAAGGCTAAGTCACAAGTCATGACTTGTGAAACCACAAGCCATTTCCTATTCAAATAAATTCCTAATTTCCCCAAATTAAATCTAATGAGTTTAATGTCACTAACTTGGGTCAAGCTAGGGTTACTTAACCTAACCAAGTAGTCATGACCTAGGTTAGCCTCTAGGACAGTCTCCTAAGTCAACACCAGTCAAAGTCTAAAACTAGCACCAAATCAGTTATACCAAAAATCACTTAAAAATTCTAATAATTATAATTAATAATAATAATTCCAAAATAATTCCAAAATTTTAAAAATAACCAAAATACCCTCAAGCTAGAAATGTGGTAGTGACAACAAGCTAGCTTGTTTAGAAGCTCGTTTATGAGCTTGTTTAGAAGCTCGTTTATGAGCTTGTTTAGAAGCTCATTTATGAGCTTGTTTAGAAGCTCATTTATGAGATTGTTTAGAAGCTCGTTTGTTCTTTGTTGAATTCTAATTTTATGTATGTTTGTTTATAATATGGTTGTGTGTTATATATTTATATGTCCTTAGTAATTGATATTAAAAACTTTTTTAATTAAATTTTTATAAATAAATTGTTAATATTATATGTACTTGAATTCAAACCTAACTACCTTGAAATCGAGCCCGTTAAAATTGAAATCAAGCTGAATGAGCATGAATAAAGTTGAGCGAGATTGAAATCAAGCTTAACGAGTTTGATTTTGAATTTATCGAGCTTGTTTATCAAGCTTGAATGCTTGCTTATCAAGCCAAGCTTGAGTCAAACCAAGTCAAGCTCAAGCTTAATATAAACAATCTCGAGCCAAGCTCAAGCTCTAAAATAAATAAAAAATTATCACGCTCTCAATTAATTCTAGTCAAGTCAAGCTCAAGCTTACAAAAGGCTTGGCTCGTTTGTAGCCCTAGTGACGTGCATGTTCGATTGGACGTCTACATCTTATGATTTCATTTGTCCTTGGTGAGCATATACTTCATTTGTATCCTAGTGATACGTGCATGTTTGTATGGTTTTGGGATGTCCTTATTCGATATTACTTTGAACTGATTAAGGAAAAGATAATAACAGTTCCCATTATAAGGAACTCTAAATAAGTTTATTATATTTAGAATTGTATTACGAACAGTTTTTTTGAACAATTCTAAGTAAACTACTATATCAGAGTTATACTCTCTCTCACCCTCTCTCTTTAAAGTTACTTATGTGTAATTGTATATTTTCTTTTATCTTTATAGGAATTATTTATGTGCAAACATACAGGAAGGGGTGACATAGAGTTTTTGCAGCCACAAAGTAATTGATCATTATTGAATTTGCTAGACCTTTATTCATGATTTTCCCTAGAAGAATACATAAATTTGTAATTCTTGTTGTATGATATTTAAAAAAATCAAATTCCTTTTCTGGACGTTAAAAAACTTATTATCCTTTAATTGCTCAAATGGTTATGAGACAAAATGGCTACTTAATTAGTCCGTAATTCTCATTACATCATATTTACTATTGAGGCTGGGGACTTGTTATATATCTATCTATCCATCTAGCTGGACCCTTAACTGATCCTTCACATCCAAGCTTTTCATCTCATTATTCCTATGTCACTACCACATTTTTGGCTTGAGTGTATTTTGGTCATTTGACTTTTTGGTGATTTTGAATTTTTATTAATTAAATATGTGCTAATTGTTTGTTAGGTTGAGACTTGACCTAGAAACTTAGCCTAATCTAGATTAGCCTTGGGCTTAGAGTATTGATTAGGGTAACCAAGTAATGACAAGATTATTAATATCTAGATATTTCTAGGAAAGATATTTACTCTTAGGATATTTGTGAAATAGAAGGCCTTATGACTAGTTGAACCAATAGGAAGGCTTAAAATTGGGTGGACAACTCCTAGCCACTCATCTAGACCTAAAACCTAACCCTAATTCATCTAATGGAAGCCATCAAGTGCCTCCCCCTTCACATAAAGGATCTTTAAGAAAGCCTTTGCCTCTTTTTACATTTACTTAGAACTATTTGTTCCTCCCCAAAATTCTTCCCCTAATATCCAAATTAAGTCCAATTTGATCCTAATCAATTGAATCATCACTCTCTACCATATTGGAAGCTAGTAGGGGCTTGCTAGCTAGGATTGGCAGTGCTTTGGGCAATTTGAGTTCAAGGGAAAACACTCATCCTCACCCTTTGTATTAAGATTTACTCTCAATAGGTAAATACCATGAAACCCATATAAAATTATGTTTTTTTCATTAATGCATGCATATAGGTATACCCTAGCTGTAGAGTTAGTTTGGTGCTAGTTAGTGTCCATTTTGTGTCCTATCGGACACGTATCAGTGATTTTAATAGGGTGTTCGATGAAATGTTTGTGAGAAATGAATTTTGTTAATTTTAGAATCTAATTGAACAGAAAATTAGGTTAATATGTATATATCAATAATCTAAATGACTGAGTCAAAGTTTGGGTGTTTTTTGTGTCCAAAAAGGACACGCACACACACACTGACACCGTAACAGTACCCTGCTACCCGAGTGTCACTGTGGACACGACACGCCACATGGCGGCCTGCCACTTGGTACAGACCAAGGGGAAGTGTCTGACATCACCCCCCTTGATTCTTGAGTCGTCTCGTGTCGTATTGGACACACAATCCTACATGCACACGATTTGCACTGTCACTGTGCGTGTGGATTTTCTAGACTGACACGCACTTCGTGCCACGCGAGGACACAACGTGGACACTATGCAGACACATGTGCACGAAGGTTGACACCTAGGCTAACTAATGGACACGTGTACATGACACAACGTGGAGTATGTTGTGTCCTATTGGGCTCGGCACTTCCGTACGAGCCTGTGCACAGGATTCCTGAACCTTGTTTTTCTTTGTATTGCACACTTCGTGCCCACTCTTGTGGACACGAATGACACACCCTAGACACGTGTACACATAGGGAACACTTATAAATGCCTGATTGTTTAGTTTATTGGTTTAATTTTGGTTTCGAATTTAGATTACATGTATCAGTTCATTTTCCAGTTTGGTTTCAGTAAACTGACACTAAATTCATAAATCTATTTTCCTGAGAATTACAGTACATGCTAATGACCCATGTTTCAATGAGGATTTAAGTTAAATGTTAACCTGGGTTTATAACTGAGATTTCAATGTTGAAAACTGAAATGGGAATGGTTTCGAAATGAAAACTGAACCAGTGTAACCTGAGTTTAAAGTGAGTTGGGTTGGGGATTTAAATGATTGAGTTGTTACGTAAACATTGAATTGGAATGGGAAATTGGTTGGGTTTCGAATTGGACTTCACCTATATCAGTGGATGATAATTCAGTTTTGGAATTTAGGTTGTGTATATGTATATGTAAGTTGCTTGTTTAAATTCTTTTGGTTGAATGTTGGGTTTAAAGTGTAAACTGGAATGGGTTGCTAACAAGTAACCTGAGATTTAAATCAAATGTTAAACTGAGATTTTGCAATGTTTGTTAACTGAGATTCAAGTGAAAACTGAGATGGGTTTTGGATTTAGAAATGTTAACTAAGTTTCCTTTATGAGAAGAACCTGAAACCTGAGAAATTCTAGTGACATGATAACCTGAAATTTGCATATATTATTTCCTGAGATTTTAAGGGTTAATTCAAACTGAGATTGCAATGTTAAACTAAATTTGCAAATGTGAAAACTGAGTTTAGGTTAAATGTTAATTGAAATGTAGTTAATATACTTGTTTCTTTTCTAAATGTTGAAACCTGAAAAACCAATACTAAACATGTGAAAGTTTAATTCATATATCATGTTGTTCTTTAACTTGTAAATTTAGTCCATAGTCCACACACACACATGTATGTATGAATGAACACATGTATATATGAATGAACACTTGTATTTATGAATGTAGAATGCAATATAGTGTGAATATATATATATTATGATGAGTATTGTATAAGTAGGGTTGTGTTGGTAATGGTGTATAGGCCTAGAGGTAGAGTGTTGACTTAAGTTGACTAAACCTAGAGTAGTTTAACCTTGTTAACTAAATTTAGCTAGTTTGACTACAATTGACCTAGAGTTGACCAAGTTTGACTTTGACCTAGATTGACCTAGAAATCATGTAGATTGTATTACAAACTTCTTTAACCTTATATTAAACACATTGTGACCTGTGTTGCTCTAAATAGGACTCATCTACTCTGTCTGGATATCTATACTTACCAGATACTCAGGATATCAAGCGAGTACATTCTTTGACCGTTTCATACTTGCTAGAACTTATATTCCTGCTCTAGATTACTTTACTTGTATGTTGTCATGTTGGTAACACGGATTGGTACTATATGGATCTTTTTATGAGATGTTATCCCCCTCGGGAGCATCAAGTACTTTATGTCATGTGTGTTTCACTTACATCATGTATCTTCATGCTTCACCATTCATGTATACTCTTGTGTTTCATGTACTCTCATGTTCACAGAGCCCTCATGAATCAATTTCACGTGCGCTCGAGGATGAGGTAGTGAGATCTTGAATCTTAACATAACATGTCTGGATCCTTGTGTATTGATTGGGGATGGGGGAGTATAAATAGTCATGTAGACAATTTCCAAGGTAGTATAGCCATGTACACCCTCTCATGTTTATTATCAAGTCATTCACATGCCTATCTTGTACTCTGATTCACTAGTCACTGATAGTTCTCTATTTATAGTAGATATTTCTATTACAGTTATATCTTTTACTTCAAGTACATTCCTTCAGTTATTCATGTATATTACTCTATTGCATGTTTATTATCTTCTAACATGATATGAACTGCGTGAGATGTTTGTGCTCGTTCCTGTCCTGATCGGACCTGTTGATATATTACATAGGATGAGGATGAGGCTTTCTGTACCACCTATTATGGAGCAGCCCTAGACGACACTTGCGAGTTGGACTCTCAGGAGGACCCAGCTCTAGATGATGTTATCATCCCTACTGCCTAGACTAGTTTAGTTAGGCTTTATCTTACTTATGTTGTCATTTGGAATTTGAGTTGTATTATGTTTTGTTATTGTGTTGTTTAGACACTTAGACTTATTTTCCTTTATGTTTGTACTTCCTTTGAGATTTTTATATCTATGATATCGTGCTATTTCTACCTTAGATTGTGATTGAGATGTACCATCTTATTGTTCCTCCGTACGAAAAGTATATCTTGTGCAGTTATACTTATACTGTATTAGATGTTGTGATCTAGGACAGCGTTCTACCGCCGACACAACGGCGTAGGCTAGACGTACCCACTTTTCGTTCCCCTACACTGGGTGCGGGTCATGACACATTTTTAGTGGTAGCCCATGCAGGTCTAGATCTGCGATGGTATTCGAACTAAAGTATCACTGCAGCCTGCAGTAGGATTATGATATTTTGAAGGTACTCAATCACATTAGGAAAAACTCTTAATCAGATTCCTTTTATCTAAATTTGCTGCTTATTGTCTTCCCTTGAATATAAACTGTCCTCCTTTGCTATTTCGACTCATTCTCAGAAATTGTCTCTTGTTTGATCTGTCTCCAAGATGGTCGAGACTAGATCACATCACCCAGGTCAAGGGGACACTGATGAGAGGTCTGCCACCTCTCGTCCTCAGCAGCCAGCCCCTGGTACCGCAGCCCCAGTCATGCCAGCTGGAGTGGATGTTTTGGCTGTATTTGGAGGAGCCCCTCCACCAGCAGTGCACAGGCTGAGCCTGGTAATTCCAGAGATGCTCCAGCAGCAGCAGCCACCTTCGGGAACCGTTGATGCAGTCCAGCTGTGCACCTTATTTCAGAAGTTCATGGAGGCCCAATAGGCCCAGCAGCAGCATCAGACTGCAGAGTTTAATCGCGGCATCGATCTGGCCCTGACGGCAGTTGAGAAGGCAGTAGCTCAGTCTGCGACTGTTCAGCAGCTGCATCAGCCGAGGGAGAAAGGCATCCAAGACTTCCAGAAGATGCACCCGTGGGACTTCAGGGGTACAAAGGGCATTCTGTACGCTGATGAGTGGGTTGAGCATATGGAGAAGATTTTCAGACTGGCAGAGATTTCGGCGACGCTACAGATCGAAGCGGCGGCCAGTATGATGCAGGATTTGGCCTGCACATGGTACCAGACCGACCCAAGGGTTGGTACGGATAGGCAGACTTGTGCAGCCTTCAAGAAGCTGTTCAACGAGAAGTTTTCCCAAACGCAGTGCTTGGTGCCCTCGAGACTCAGTTCGAGGCCTTGGTCCAGGGTAATCAGTCCGTCAAGGAGTATGCTGGAGAGTTTTGTCGTCTGGACAGATTTGTCGAGGGGTTATACGAGGCGACGAAGGCCCGGAGGTTCAGAAAGGGACTGGTCAAGGAGGTGAAGTCTTATACCAAGAGTACCCGCAGTACCACTTTTGAGGAGATCTTGGTGGGTGCCTTAGCTGTAGAGGATGATCTTGAGCTGAGGCTCAAGAGGGGGCGAGACACCCAGGAAGCCAGTGGTAGCGGAGGACTGGCCAAGAGGCCGCACTTTCAGCAGCAACACCAGCAGAGACAGTTCTAGGGTCAGGGTCGTGCACCTTTTCAGCAGGTGCAGCAGCAGCCGAGGCAGCAGCAGCAGCCGAGGCAGCGGCAGCAGGCTCTGAGATAACGGTCCACCGGTTGTGCCTACTGCAAGAAGCCGGGGCAAGGGTGGACTGAGTGCCGGAAGAGGCTGGGGAAGTGTCTTCTCTGCGGATCGTCAGAGCATCAGCTGAGGGACTATTCCCTCTTCGCAGGCAGAGCAGCTCAGGGAGCCGGAGCCAAGACTCCAGTAGGCCAGCAGAAGGGACCAGCCCTGCAGACATAGCAACAGAGGTTTATCCAGCACCAGCAGCAGGCCAGGGGAGGCCAGCAGGGGCAAGCATTCACCATGGCAGCGGAGGATGCAGAGGCTATTGGAGATCTTATTACAGGTTTTGTTCTTCTTGACTCCATTCTAGCTTTTGCTTTGTTCGATTCGGGGGCTTTCTATAGCTTTGTGTCAGTATCTTTTGCTATTCGACACCATCTTGCTTCTGAATCATTGCCTAGGGCTTACAAGATCACGACCGAGGGTGGTATTATCCTCATCGGTGATATTAACAGGGATCGGAGAGTATTTTTAGGAGGCCGAGAACTAGACGTGAGTCTGCTCGTAAAGCCACTATCGAACTATGATATAGTACTCGGGATGGATTAGTTGAGAAGGCACCATGCCAGCATAGATTGTCGCGGCGGCAGAGTTCTTTTCTATCCGCTTGGAGAGCCAGAGTTCAAGTTCGCCAGACGGGAGGCGGAGCAGAGCAGCGGAGTCTTCTGCGGAGTTTCAGTTGAGGAGCAGACAGTGCCACATCTATTGATAGCAGAGTTCATGGATGTCTTTTTGGAGGACTTGCCAGGCCTTCCACCGGATAAAGACGTTGAGTTCTCTATATACTTAGTGCCCGACGCAGAGCCGATTTCTCAACACGTCTATAAGGTGAACAACAGCGAGTTGGTAGAGTTAAATAAACAGATAGATGAGTTGCAGGACAAGGGCTTCATCCGATCTAGTTCTTCACCATGGGGTGCACCGGTGCTCTTTGTACCGAAGAAGGATGGGTCGGTACGGATGTGTATCGACTACAGGGTACTCAACAACCTTACGATCAAGAATAGGTACCCGCTGCCGCAGATCGATGATCTCTTTGATTAGTTGAGCGGAGCCAGGGTATTTTCGAAGATTGATGTGAGGTTGGGTTATCATCAGGTGAAGGTAAAGAGGGAGGATATCCCGAAGACAGCATTCAGGAAGCGGTATGGCCAGTTCGAGTTTTTGGTGATGTCGTTTGGGTTGACCAATACCCTGGAGGTATTCATGAACCTGATGAACAAGGTGTTCCACCAGTACTTGGACAAGTTCATGGTGGTGTTCATCGATGATATTTTGGTGTACTCGAAGACCGCGGAGGAGAATGGAAAGCATTTGAGAGTGGTTCTGGAGACTCTCAAGGAGTAGGAGCTTTATGGCAAGATCTCAAAGTGTGAGTTCTTCCTAGACCGAGTTGATTTCCTGGGTCATGTTGTGACTGGAGATGGAATCTCAGTTGACCCGAGAAAGATCACGGCAGTTGAGGCGTGGTTAGCACCGACTTCAGTTGCGGAGATTAGGAGCTTCCTAGGATTGGCAGGCTACAACAGGAGGTTCGTTCAGGATTTCTCCCGGGTTGCAGAGCCATTGACTAGGCTGACCCGGAAGGACACAGAGTATATCAGGTCAGAGGAGTGTCAGGTCGCTTTTGATGAGTTGAAGAAGCGGTTGACGACAACTCCAATTCTGACATTGCCATCATGATCAGGCGGGTTTACTATCTACAGTGACGCCTCTGGGAAGGGTTTGGGTTGTGTCTTACAGCAGCATGGAAAGGTAATTGCCTATGCTTCCAGGCAGTTACGTCCGCATGAGAAGAACTACCCTACCTACGATTTGGAGTTTGCGGTATTTATTTTTGTCTTGAGGTTGTGGAAACACTATTTATATGGAGAGCGTATAGAGATCTTCACAGACCATAAGAGCTTGAAGTATGTGCTTATACAGAAGGAGCTCAACATGAGGCAGCGCATATGGTTGGAGTTGATGAAGGACTTCGACATTGCACTGCAGTATCATCCAGGGAAGGCCAATGTGGTTGTCGATGCTTTGAGCAGATATTTGACAGCCATGTGTTTGACGGCATATCGTTATTTGCTAGCAGATCTGGAGATCCTAGGGATCGAGGTGATAGTGCCAGGAGTGGAGATACAGATGTGGGGTCTGCAGATTTAGTCAGACTTTATTGAGAGGATCAAGTCGACTCAGTTCGACGATGTTGCTCTGTGGTGCATCCGAGAGCAGGTTCGAGCAGGATTGGTGGATGAGGAGTTCACCATTGCGGAGGATGGCGCATTGAGGCACGGTTCCATACTGTGTGTGCCCAGTGGAGAGCTTCGGGAGCAGGTCATGCAGGAGGCCTACCGATCTCAATACTCTATGCATCCAGGTGCAAACAAGATGTATAGAGATCTGAGGGAGCATGTGTGGTGGTGTGGGATGAAGCGGGAGGTGGCACGCTTCGTCGCTAGGTGCTTGGTCTGCCAGCAGGTGAAGGCAGAGAGGCAGAGGCCAGGAGGGTTGTTGCAGCCGTTGCCCATTCTGGAATGGAAGTGGTAACACATCACGATGGACTTCGTTTCGGGATTGTCGCGTACACCAGGAGGGAAAGACGCAATTTGGGTCATCATAGACAGGTTGACCAAATCAGCTCACCTTTTGCCATTTAAAGTGGGTACATCTACAGAGAGGCTAGCAGAGATGTACATGCGACAGATCGTCAGGATTCATGGAGTTCCGATAAACATTGTCTCAGATCGGGATAGTCGCTTTACTTCCCATTTCCGGAGGAGACTACAGACTAGTTTGGGCACTCAGCTCAAGTTTAGTACTGCATACCACCCTCAGATGAACGGACAGTCAGAGGAGACTATTCAGACACTCGAGGACATGCTGCGGACTTGTGTCTTGGATTTCGGAGGATCCTGGAAGGATCACCTGCACTTAGTAGAGTTTGAATACAACAACAGTTTTTAGGCCAGCATTGAGATGTCACCGTTCGAGGCACTGTACGGACGTAGATGTCGTACACCCTTATCTTGGAATGACGTCGAAGAGCGAGCTTTATTGGGACCTGAGATGGTTGTGGATGCAGCCGAGAAGGTGAAGCTCATCAGAGATCGACTTCGTATGGCGCAGGACAGACATCGGCATTGGGCCGATAGCCACCGTAGACCGTTGGAGTTCGAGGTACAGCTCAGAGATAGGATTAGAAGTAGGATTGTTTGTTTTGTGATTTTTTTCATGTTTGATTATTATAGTTAAATTGAGACCTTGTTTGTGATTAGGTTGGAGATCTGGTTTTTTTTAGGATATCTTCGACACGTAGTACCATACGTTTTAGTAGAGGTGGAAAGCTTAGCCCGCACTTCATCAGACCTTTTGTTATCAGCGGAAGAGTCGATGACGTGGCTTACAGGCTAGATTTTCCACCTGTATTAGTGGGAGTCCACAACGTATTTAACGTGTCGCAGTTGAGACGGTACGTGGCGGACCCTAGCCGTGTACTCGATCATTCGGAGATCGAGGTGGGACCTACTCTTAGCTATCCAGAGCAGCCTGTGGAGATTCTGGATCGACGAGAGAAGGTACTGAGGAACCAGATGATACACTTGGTTCACGTCGCATGGAGACATCATTCTCTAGAAGAGTCTACCTGGGAGCGGGAGGATGGGATGTACGAGCGATACCCTTATCTTTTTGGACCTTGAGATATGATTTTCTATCCTTCTCATCAGTTTAGTTTTGCCTTCAAATTTCGAGGATAAAATTCTTTTAAGGAAGGTAGACTAGTCGCTACCACATTTTTGGCTTGAGGGTATTTTGGTCATTTGACTTTTTGGTGATTTTGAATTTTTATTAATTAAATATGTGCTAATTGTTAGGTTGAGACTTGACCTAGAAACTTAGCCTAATCTAGATTAGCCTTGGGCTTAGAGTATTGATTAGGGTAACCTAGTAATGACAAGATTATTAATATCTAGATATTTCTAGGAAAGATATTTACTCTTAGGATATTTGTGAAAAGGAAGGCCTTATGACTAGTTGAACCAATAGGAAGGCTTAGAATTGGGTGGACAACTCCTAGCCACTCATCTAGACCTAAAACCTAACCCTAATGCATCTAATAGCAGCCATCAAGTGCCCTCCTTCCTATAAAGGATCCTTAAGAAAGCATTTGCCTCTTTTTACATTTACTTAGAACCCTAATTGTTCCTCCCCAAAATTCTTCCCCTAATATCCAAATTAAGTAAAATTTGATCCTAATCAATTGCATCATCACCCTCTACCATAGTGGAAGCTAGTAGGGGCTTGCTAGCTAGGATTGGGAGTGCTTTGGGCAATTGGAGTTCAAGGAAAAACACTCATCCTCACCCTTTGCATTAAGATTTACTCTCAATAGGTAAATACCATAAAACCTATATAAAATCATGTTTTCTTTTCATTGATGCATGCATATAGGTATACCCTAGCTGTAGAGTTAGTTTAGTACTAGGTAGTGTCCATTTTGTGTCCGTATCGGACACGTATCAGTGATTTTAATAGGGTGTTCGATGAAATGTTTGTGAGAAATGAATTTTATTAATTTTAGAATCTAATTGAACAAAAAATTAGGTCAATATGTAAATATCAATAATCTAAATGACTGAGTCAAAGTTTGGGTGTTTTTCGTGTCCAAAACGGACACGCACACACGCACGCTGACACCGTAACAGTGCCCTGCTACCCGAGTGTCACTGTAGACACGACATGCCACGTGGCGGCCTACCACTTGGCACAGACCAAGGGGCAGTGTATGACATCACCCCCTTGGGTCTTGAGTCGTCTCGTGTCGTATTAGACTCGTAATCCCACGTGCACGTGATTTGCACTGTCACTGTGCGTGTGGATTTTCTTGACTGACACGCACTTCGTGTCATGCGAGGACACAACATAGACACTGTGCAGACACATGTGCATGAAGGTTGACACCAAGGCTAACTAATGGACACGTGTACATGACACAATATGGAGTGTGTCGTGTCCTATTGGGCTCGACAATTCCGCACGAACCTGTGCACAGGTTTCCTGAACCCTGTTTTCTTTGTATTGGACACTTCGTGTCCCCTCTTGTGGACACGAATGACACACCCTAGACACGCGTACACATGGGGAACACTTATAAATGCCTGATTGTTTAGTTCATTGGTTTAATTTTGGTTTTGAATTTAGATTACATGTATCAGTTCATTTTTCAGTTTGGTTTCAATAAACTGACACTTAATTCATAAATCTATTTTCCTGAGAATTACAGTACATGCTAATGACCCATGTTTCAATGAGGATTTAAGTTAATGTTAACCTGGGTTTATAACTGAGATTTCAATGTTAAAAACTGAAATGGGATTGGTTTCAAAATGAAAACTGAACCAGTATAACCTGAGTTTAAAGTGAGTTGGGTTGGGGATTTAAATGATTGAGTTGTTACCTGAACATTGAACTGGAATGGGAAATTGGTTGGGTTTCTAATTGGACTTCACCTATATCAGTGGATGTTAATTCAGTTTTGGAATTTAGGTTGTGTATATGTATATGTAAGTTGCTTGTTTAAATTCTTTTGGTTGAATGTTGGGTTTAAATTATAAACTGGAATGGGTTGCTAAGAAGTAACCTGAGATTTAAATCAAATGTTAATCTGAGATTTTGCAATGTGTGTTAACTGAGATTCAAGTGAAAACTGAGATGGGTTTTGGATTTAGAAATGTTAACTAAGTTTCCTTTATGTGAAGAGCCTAAAACCTGAGAAATTCCAGTGACATGATAACCTAAAATTTGCAAATGTTATTTCCTGAGATTTTAAGGGTTAATTCAAACTAAGATTGCAATGTTAAACTGAATTTGCAAATGTTATAACTGAGTTTAGGTTAAATGTTAATTGAAATGTAGTTAATATACTTATTTCCTTTCTAATTGTTGAAACCTGAAAAACCAATACTAAACATGTGAAAGTTTAATTCATATGTCATGTTGTTCTTTAACTTGTAAATTTAGTCTCTAGTCCACACACACACATGTATGTATGAATGAACACATGTACGTATGAATGAACACATGTATGTATGAATGTAGAATGCAATATAGTGTGAATATATATATTATGATGAGTATTGTATAAGTAGGGTTGTGTTGGTAATGGTGTATAGGCCTAGAGGTAGAGTGTTGACTTAAGTTGACTAAACCTAGAGTAGTTTAACCTTGTTAACTAAACCTAGCTAGTTTGACTACAATTGACCCAGAGTTGTCCAAGTTTGACTTTGACCTAGATTGACCTAAAAATTATGAATATTGCATTACAAACTTCTTTTACCTTATATTAAACGCATTGTGACCTGTGTTGCTCTAAATAGGACTCATCTACTCTGTCTGGACATCTATACTTACCAGATACTCAGGATATCAAGCGAGTACATTCTTTAACCGTTTCATACTTGCTAGAACTTATATTCCTGCTCTAGATTACTTTACTTGTATGTTGTCATGTTGGTAACACGGATTGGAACTATATGGATCTTTTTATGAGATGTTATCCTCCTCGGGAGCATCAAGTACTTCATGTCATGTGTGTTTCACTTACATCATGTATCTTCATGCTTCACCATTCATGTATACTCTTGTGTTTCATGTACTCTCATGTTCACAAAGCCCTCATGAATCAATTTCACGTGCGCTTGAGGATGAGGCAGTGAGATCATGAATCTTATTATAACATGTCTGGATCCATGTGTATTGATTGGGGATGGGGGAGTTTAAATAGTCATGTGGACAATTTCCAAAGTAGTGTAGCCATGTACAACCTCTCATGTTTATTATCAAGTCATTCATATGTCTATCTTATACACTGATTCACTAGTCACTGATAGTTCTCTACTTATAGTAGATATTTCTATTACAGTTATCTCTTTTACTTCATGTACATTCTTTCAGTTATTCATGTATCTTACGATATTGCATGTTTATTATCTTCTGACATGATATAAACTGCATGAGATGTATTGTGCTCGTTCCTGTCCTGACTGGACCTGTTGATATATTACAGAGGATGAGGATGAGGCTTTCTGTACCACCTATTATGGAGCAGCCCTAGACGACACTTACGAGCTGGACTCTCTCGAGGACACAGCTCTAGCTGATGTTATCACCCCTACTGCGTAGACTAGTTTAGTTAGGCTTTATCTTACTTATGTTGTCATTTGGGATTTGAGTTGTATTATGTTTTGTTATTGTGTCGTTTAGACACTTAGACTTATTTCCCTTTCTGTTTGTACTTCCTTTGAGATTTTCATATCTATGATATCGTGCTATTTCTACATTAGATTGTGATTGAGATGTACCATCTTATTGTTCCTCCGTTCGGAGAGTATATCTTGTACAGTTATACTTATACTGTGTTAGATGTTGTGACCTAGGATAGCGTTCTACCGTCGACACTGCGGCGTAGGCTGGATGTACCCACTTCTCGTGCCCCTATACTGGGTGCGGGTCGTGACATCCTATTACCATTCATTCACCACAGCTATTATTCTATTAACTCCAAATGAATGGCCTTCAATGCAATCTAAAAAAAACAATTATTATATATTCTCATGAAATGTATAGAATTCGGTGGATGAAGCAATCCCATTCTATATCGTATACTTCAAACCACTACTTCTATATATTGTTAGTATTTTTCTCCTTTGTTGAAGAGACATGAAAAATAGTAAAAAAAAAAAATCTATCCTCCTTCCTCCTTTTAATCTCCATTCAAATCTCTTCTACTCTGAACAAGCTAAGTTCGGGTTATTCTTCCGGAGTTGTGTACAACTATGTGAAGCCGGTAGCAAGGGAATTTTACCACTAGAATGCTTCGTGCATGACTTCTCCGTAGGCCAGTAACTCTAACCTTTTATTATTTTTCTATTTTATTTTTCATGATGATAACGTAATATTTATCCAACAATCTAAGATATTATCTTTATAATTTATTTCATTCAATTATGTATTAGTGGATGATCATTCTGCTATTATATCAACTTTTATAATTTACAAAAGTATGTTTTGATTATGGCGTAAATATGCTCAAAGTTATTTCTGGATATGCTAGTTTCGTTTGGCTGTTTGATGTGGAATGAGATTTCGTGGATACACAGGGTACAAATGTGCTTTTCATTCTGTTTCTTGGTATGATCAGGAAATGTTTTCTTCACTTTAAACATTTTGATTGTTTAAAGAATGTGTTTTCCTTGGTTACTATAGTAACATTTGTTTTATTTCAATGAGTTGTAAAAGGGTTCTTTTTGGAGACCAAATGTTTACACGCACACATATTCCTATGATAAAACAATTGTTATTATAGTAAAAAGGTTATTACACGCACACATATTCCTATGATAAACATGCATATTCCTACGATCAAATGTTTACATGATCAGGAAATGTAAATGGGTTATTTCAATTAGTTTGTTTATTATTTCATCCTCAGGCAAATGTTTACATGCACACATATTCCTATGATATAAGGTGTAGACCCATATAGCTCATGTGTACTAACATTATCTCTTTAGTTTTTCAATATTAGAATGTTACTCCGGCGTCAAAGTGGCAATTTTATGTATTACAACATATTGTGCTCTTTGGTTGAAATATTGTGGGCATTTGATTCAACGTTCATAATATTAAAAAATTAATATCCAGGCATGTATTTATATATTATGAACTATATATGTTGTGCTATAATTTTTATTAGAATTGTTTTTACTTGCAAATGATCTGAATACACAACGATATAAAGTTCGCATATTGTTTTATGATAATATGTAGCATTATAGTCACTTGATAAATTTTATTTTTCAGTTTATCCTTGATCAATTTCACGCATTAACCTGTTTGAGTGTTAGCCAAGTTACCCAAGTATTGATTTGTCTAGAAAAATTTATCACTTAATTTTTTAATCACATCTGTTTTATGTCGAATAGTCTGCTTCATTTGAACTATATTACAGTATGATGTTAATAAGTTTGTTTATTTGGATTGGAATAAGTATAATTTATGTAATATCTTCTTCGACTCAGACAAACAATACAACTTGAAGATCATTGAAAAACTTTTCTGATAATTTTATTTGTTCTCCTTACGCAATTTTTTTTGAATGTAGACTGTATTAAATTACAATTATGTTGACTTGGCTTATTCCAGTATTAGATGTCTCCTTGAAATCTTTGTTATCCGATTGCACCTTTTGTTAAAGACGCTTTTATTTTATAAATATCCATGTTTATATGCATTTTAGAAAATAATTGCTTTGGAACCTATAAGAAGCTTCATTACAACATAGATCAACACATTAAGTTTGTTAATGTACTGGAAAACTAAATTAGAATCCTTTATTGTGTCTGACAAAAACAAATCCACCTTCTTTTATGCACTATTTACACACAGATTATGTATAGTTGTAGCCCATAAATATAGTGTTACTTCATATATATATATATATATATATATATATATATATATATATATATATATATCATTTTTTGCATCACCAAGCATTTTTATGTTATCTACCGTTTGATGTTGTTTAAGTCATCTAATCTTAACCGTTGATTTGAACCATTCAAATCAATGGTCTAAACTGGACAAGACTAATTGGTCTGGCACGACATGGTCGAACATTATGGAGGACATCCGCAACGCTCGGAGACGTGGCCCCAGTTGGTTCACGTCGGCTCGTATTCGGTTAGCGACAGCTATCTGGCATGTGTGGAAAGAGAGAAATAATCGGATTTTCGACAGCGTTCAGACTTCACTTATCATAATCATACATAATATAGACACTACCAAAATAAGTCATATCAGCGACGAGTTTAGCGACGCTTAATGAAAAAGTCGCTATTATTTGGCAATTTAGCGACGTATAATTTTTACGTCGCTGGACGTCACTACTACCGACGTTCAGCGACGTATTGCGACTAATTTTTTTATAACAAAATTTTACGTCGCCCAAAAGTCGGTAAACGTCGCTATTGTTTTACTATTAGCGACGTTTTTGCGACACTAGAATACGACGTCGCTATATTTTTAGAATATAGCGACGTTCAGCAACGTCTTTCACTGACGTCGGTAAATCTTTTCCATTAACCCGATCAGGTTTTTCTTTCCCCCCATTCTCACACGAAAATTTCCCAAAAAATTTGTTTTCCCCCCATTCTCCGCTGTCGCCCAGCCTCCTCCTCTACCGCCTCTTCGAGCTCCTCCTCCTCCTCCACCGCTCCTTCTCCTCTACCGACCTCCTCCTCCTACTCCTCCTCTGCCGACCGGCCTCCTCCTCCTTCTCCTCGTTGCTGCGTGATCCTCCTCCTCTCCGAGCTCCTCCACCGACCCCTCCTCCTACTCCATCGTGAGCTCCTCCTCCTCCTCCTCCTACTCGGCCATCCCAAGATCCCCTCCTCCTCCAACCGAGCTCCTCCACCGAGTTCCTCCTCCTCCAACCGCCTACACGCGCCGCGGAGCTCCTCCACCGCGAGCTCCTTCTCCTCCTCATTTCGGCCACCCCCTTCCTCTATCAGCCCCAAAGCTCAGGTAAACCCTAACCCGATATCTCTAGTAGCCATTTGACATGGACACGACACAGACACGAATACGACACGAACATATATAATATATGTGCTAATTCTCTTTGAGCAGTTATGTCATTTTGTAACTTTACTAAGGCAAAGTTATCTGTAGTTGAGGGTAGACCTCTGTCAACTTTGCTTCTGGCAATGTTTATCATTGTGGCGATGCTAGTGATGTGACAAGACTAATACCTATGCCATTTTATTAACTTTGTTTCTGGCAAAGTATATTGTCGCGATGATGCTAGCTATACGGCAAAGTTAATGTCCAAGCCATTTTTATTAGTGTATTACGAACTT
This sequence comes from Iris pallida, assembly GCA_029216955.1. Taxonomy (NCBI): domain Eukaryota; kingdom Viridiplantae; phylum Streptophyta; class Magnoliopsida; order Asparagales; family Iridaceae; genus Iris; species Iris pallida. The sequence continues at coordinate 20,929 of JANAVB010017658.1, forward strand.
CAGATTCTTATGAATTGGTAAACTGCATGTTCAAGAATCAATTTACAAACCAAAGGTTTTCGATGGTATGTCGAGGCTAAGTCCCTAGTTATATTTTTGTTTCTGTCAAATGCTAAGCCTTTACGGGGTTGTCGAGCCTAGCCAATATAATAGGTTCCGTTTGTTCGGTTGAATATTTTCAATGTTTAATAGACTGGACCTAATATTGAACTTTTGTCAAAAATATAAATTTGATAAACATACACTGAATTTTTACATTTCAATCATTTACAACAAAATACATCACTAAATTGTTACATTTCAATCATTGGGTATGTAATATCACAGAATTGTGAAAGCGTTGGAACAAAGGCCTCGTTTGGTTCACGAAATGGAAGGAAAAGCAAATCAATTCATTGGCATTTCCTTTCCTTTGAAAAATTGCAATTCCAAGAGCCTTGTCCAACTTTGTAGTTATGTTTCTCTTTTGAAAGTCTCATATGTAGTTATGTTTCTCTAAGAGAAGAGCCTTGTCCAACTTTGTACTAATTCTTTCTAAATCGAGTTAGTTATCCTTCTTCCTTCATGATTAAAGTTCGGTTATCATAGTCATGATTATGGATATCCGATATCTTAACCAAAGTGAAATATATCTGAAATGTTAATAACATACATCTTATGAATTAAGCAAGGAAGTAAACAAACACAAATGATCCGAGAAATTGTATACAAGCACATTGGACTTGGACACGAGCACATTGGACTTGGACACAATACATTAGACTTGGACTATTAATCTAACATATACTTCATAGGAATGGTCGATATTACCTATTTCGATATCGATACTCATAGGAATGGTATGCTACCGATTTTGATATCGATGCTCATAGGAATGGTCTGATACCGATTTCGATATCGATACTCATAGGAATGGTCGATATGACCGATTTCAACATCGATACTCATAGGAATGGTGTGATGCCAATTTCGATATCGATACTCATAGGAATGGTCTGATACCGATTTCAATATCGATACTCCTAGGAATGGTGTGATACCGATTTCGATATCGATACTAGTAGGAATATCCTCAAATGGTCCCATGCAGTAGGTAGTAAGGGCATTTCAAGTATATATTTCCTTACCTTATTGGTGTGATACCGATTTCGAAATCGATACTAATAGGAATATCCTCAAATGCTATTACTTTCACAAGTGTTTCAACGATGTGCTTGTATCTATCTTACAGAATTATCCTCAAATGGATATGGAGCTGAATTACTATCTGCAGAATCGTTCGTGGATGTACAACCGTCATCCTGATGATATGTACGATATGCAAGATAAATTCATAGAGGGTGTACACCAGTTCCTGCAGTTTGCCAAGGCGTTCCCTCAGTACATGGACGGTACCAAATTTAAGTGTCCGTGTGTGAGATGTCGCAACTTGAAATATCATCCAGAAGTGGATATCACATATCATTTATACTCGAAGGATTTTATGCCGAATTACTATCAGTGGAGCGAGCACGGAGAACTTGTGGCTTTAGCATCGAAGTACGAGCCTTATGTGGATGTCCACAACAACGCTCCTTACGACGATGGGTTGGTGAACATGGTTTTTGATGCGGCCGGGCCTAGTTTCGATCCGGAAGATCATGATGCACCTGAGGAGGCACCGAACCCCGATGCTGTACAGTTCATGGAGTTACTGGAGAATGCAAGGACTCCATTATATCCTGGTTGTGAGGATCATTCACCGTTGGAGGTGGTTACAAGATTGTTGAGCATCAAGTCCGATTTTAACATGTCGTAAGATTGCTACAACCGTCGTATGGAGTTGCTTATAGAAATATTGCCTGAGGGTGCGAAGTTGCCTAAAGACTTCTACCGGTCTAAGAGGATGGTTAGATCGCTCTGGATGGGATACAAAAAATTGATGCATATCGCAACGGGTGCATGTTGTACTACAAAGACGACAAGGATGAAGACGTCTGCAGATTTTGTGGTGTCGATCGCTACAAGGCATGTGGTAGAGGAAAGTCTGTCGGTGCCAGGAAGCCTACCTCTTCGATGCACTACTTGTCGTTGACGTCGCGATTGCAGCGGTTGTTTATGGTGAAGGAAACTGCAGAAAATATGAGTTGGCATAAGTGGAAACATACCGAAGGAGTGTTGGATCACCCATCTGATAGAGAAGTATGGAAGCACTTCGATCGAGAGTATCCAGATTTTGCTTCTGATCCGCGTAATATCAGATTGGGTCTCTGCTCCGACGGTTTTACCCCATTCGGACTTTCGGGATCCCAGTATTCGTGTTGGCCTGTGATCGTCACCCCGTACAATCTACCGCCTTGGATGTGCATGAAGACTCTGTATATGTTCCTCACCGTTATTATCCCAGGTTCGAACAATCCGAAAAGGAACATCGATGTGTATTTACAGCCATTGATTGATGAGTTGAATCATCTGTGGAAAGTAGGTTCCAACACGTACGATGTATCTAGAAAATAAAATTTCCAGATGCGGACAGCACTTATGTGGACCATTCACGACTTTTCGGCCTATGGAATGTTATCTAGATGGAGCACGCATGGTCGTCTATCATGTCCGTATTACATGGACAGTACTAAGGCTTTCCGTTTGAAACATGGAGGCAAACCGTACTTCTTCAATTGTCATCGACAATTCCTGTCGAAGGATCATCCGTACCGGAGGAACAGGAATACTTTTCGTGTTGGCGTTGTGGAGAAGGCTAATCCCCCACCAAGGTGGCCCGGATACACGATATAGGAAGAGGTAAAAGACTTACCAAGAGTTATTGAGCAGCCTGCTACGGGCTACAAGTGTGATGGATTTGGTCGCACTCATAACTGGACGAAGAGGAGTATATTCTGGGATCTTCCATATTGGAGCACCAATCTGATTAGACATAACCTTGATGTCATGTATATCGAGAAGAATGTGTTTGACAACATAATTAATACTGTAATGGACGTAAAGGGGAAGACGAAAGACAATCCAAAGGCTAGATTGGACTTGGAAAAAATATGTAGACGTCCTGTATTGCATTTGATAGAGGACAGAAATGGGAAGTTGAAGCAGCCTAAGGCAATTTTCTCACTGGAGAAGGAGGATAAAGTGAGGCTTTGTAGGTGGATTCAAGGTCTGAAATTTCCATATGGGTATATTTCGAACTTGAGAAGATGCGTCGACCTCAAGGAAAACAAACTGACAGGTATGAAGAGCCATGATTGTCACGTATTCATGGAGCGGTTAATTCCGATTGTATTTTGAGAATTCTTACCGCAGGCAGTTTGGGATCCATTGACGGAGCTTAGCATATTCTTCAGGGACCTTTGTTCTAAGAAATTGCTCGTTGATCGTCTAGAAAAGCAAGAGAAGGACATTGCGGTAACACTGTGCAAGCTAGAGAGGGTGTTCCCTCCTGGATTCTTCGACTCTATGGAGCATTTGTCGATTCATCTTTCCTACAAGGCACGTGTTGGTGGACCTCCGCTAGCTGGGAACCGACCCATACAGCTAACCCAAGTTGATCAAAACTTGATAAACAAAAGATTTGATAGGGTCAATTAGCAAAAATCACTTAAAATATTGTTCTAGTACTTTAGACTATCATTTTTTTGGTAAACATGGCTTGTAAAGATAAATCTTTAGAGCCAAGGCTAAAAACTACTGATTACTTTAAGGGGTGATAGAGTCAGATGAGTTTTGGCTCACTATCCTAAGGTTTATAACATCAATTAGTGAAACCACACACTTGTTGGATAATTATGATGTCAGCAAGTCTGATTTAGGAAGTAACTAAATCAGTCAAACAAGTTATTCTGTTCTGTATTAGAAAGAATATTTTTTAATGATATTCTAGACTGTAAAATGTATCATATTAGATAATCTTATGTCAAAGAAGGTCATTCAAATATAAACTGGGTAAATGACTCATATGACATCGAATCCACTATGGATATATTTTTTACTTTATGAGGAGTTGTCATATCTTGAGATTTACGTAATAAATCTATCATAGCTAAGAATATTATATAATCTGAAATGTTATCTTCAATCATATCTTGTACTGAAGCTGTATGACTCAACATTTTATATTTTACATGATATAAAAATTTCTGTACCTGTCATTTTTTAAAATTATGCTAAAAGTATGATCTTGTAAATTCTAAGATAAACAAGTACCTGCAGTTGCGTTTCAAGACATTAAAAGAGCATAAAAGACAAAAATATGTTTCTTTACAATAAAAGTCATAAAAAAAATTTACAGATCTCTTGATGAAGAGTCTGTTTGCTCTTGACGAAGAGTTTACCTAGAAAATTAATCCTAGATTCATTGAGGAGGGTGGGGTTAAGCTCATAAGTAAGTCACCAGCAGTGACAACCCAAGCGAGTTTGACTGGCCCAAGAAGTCAATTCAATCGGTAGGAACAAACTGAACTTAGGTGACTATTATGAAATACTAACCCTGAGATTAAATTCTCTTATACTAATGTCCAAGAGGCTGTACAATGTTTTAGATAGATACCCCATCTCTATTGTGACAGTGTTCCGGTGTGATATGATAAGGATGAGTTTTAACTCTTAATAAATGCAAACATGATATGCAGGGTTGATTTCTATCACCAACCCTTAAGAGCATCTCCAACCCTATTGTGAGTTTAGAAAAAATGGTTGCCACATAGGAATGACAAACTTTCATTCCAAAAATTCTTCTCCAATGCAAATGTAGAATAAAACATGAAGTTGAAATGGCAAGGAGAATGTGAAGTTGGTTGTCTAGATCTAGACAATGCACTTCACAATGACTTTGTCTCCACATCATCAATTATGAATAGAAATATTTATAAAAAAGTTGAAATAGTGGAGGAGTTGCCTTGGAAGTTGGAAAAAAATATTTTTTATTGTCTCCTCAATACTTTTGCATTGGAGAGAGTTTTTCTATCTCATTGTCTTTTGAGATATAGTTTTGCCACATAAACAAGACATTGTCTTGTGGCTCATGCCACATAGGAGCCACCTAAGATTCACAACACTTAACAAGACAATAGGGTTGGAGATGCTCTAAGGATACCTATATAAGAGATCGTGAAGACTATGACTATGGGACATGACGATCCTAGAAAACTCTTATGTACAAACCAGTGCACCATGTAGGTTGGCTTCAGTTTTATTTGCTTGCAAAACAACTATCACCACCTAAAGTCACTATGGAAGAATTGCATAATGGCAGGAGTGACCAGAATACCAAGCATGCATGACCACAGTACAGTGTATATATTTAGTAAAATACTCAAATTCATCATCATGTATATATATTTAGTAAAATACAATAATAAACATTGTCTCAATTAACAGAGAAAGCAATAAAAATTTTATTATAATAATATAAATAAATGAATAGACAAAGATCGGAAACATAGAGGGAATGGAGAAAACCCTCCTTTAATTCTTATACGCGAAATATCGATAATTGACAAAAGCAGAATTACGAAAGATTGATTGATCTGTAACTAATTGACAAAAGCACAGTACTTCCTGATCTCGCCCTTAGTGCCTTTAAGGACTTGAAGATTGCCCATGTTCACTATGGGTACACCGAATTCCTTGAAGAACTCGGACTGGTTGTCAGCAAAGCGCTGGACCAAGGCCTTGGTGGCAGCATCACGGAGGAGGGCATCGTCGGTGTCGAAGAGGGTCCTTCGCTTGAGGACGAGCTTGTAGTAGCTAGATTCGAACGTCAAGAAACTCCTAGGGTCCATCTCCGCAAGGGTGGTTTGGTCACTGATGCCCTTGCACTTGGTCTTGAGCTTTGTCACGTAACTTTTGTCCAATGCCGGGTCGGCATCGCCTCTTCCAGTGAAGTTAAAGATCCTAGGTGAGAAGACCGCGCAGGTTGCAGTACCAAGGGTCCTAGTAGTATATATAATATTATACATGTATAAATTATAGTCAGATCAATTTTTGTATCATCTATATATGTAGTTAAATATATATTATGAACCATTGTCCGATTAGTTTAGGTGTAGTCGTGGACTTTGCACACGCGACATAAATGGCTGACATTGCATGGATAAGTTGGATTTTCTTTTCCATTTTTGATCAGTTGAAGTGCTAAGAAAGTGGGATCGTGAATTAGTAGGTATACTAGTAAGCAAGTGGAGAGAAGGTTTATTATCAATGTAGGGAATAATTGGTGAGCTGGGATATGTTGTATATGAGACCAAAGTTCTTGTTACAGAGAATAATATAATTCAAAGACACTGTAAGGAGTTGCCATGTGCCAACATGAATGAGGTCTTTAGTTTGAATGAGTATAGAAAATTTCACGTCCGAGCTCTCTAGCCTAGTGGTATTAGAGCGGACATCCGGAGGGGCCGGCAAGGTTCGAGCCCCCCAATTGTGTGTGTGCGTGTGATTTCAAAAAAAAAAAAGTATAGAAAATTTCACAAGCCAACTTGATTAGCCTCTAATAATGGAATGGGTTATTACCTATAATCATCAGGGCTGGCTCATGGAGATGGAATGCCCTATCCGGAGCCAGTTTTAGTTGTCTTTTGATCCTTATTGTAGGTCGATTCTGGAGGGTCACCCACGATCCCGACCTTTGTTGGGATCACGGTGAACCTGGGGTTGTCATAAGCAGAGAGGGAGTGCCCAAATCCAAAATCTGGGCTTAATTGCTTATCTGCCTATATTTGGCAGTTCACAGTGAATTAACTGCCAATTGTCGTTGGTACTAATCAGCCGACCCAGAAATTTGGGTTAAAATATGCCGTCTTTAAGTGATCTCATAGTGCAACGAGGTGGAAATTCCAGTGTTTGTTTAGTTAATGGATTCATGTAATGACAAATTAACTTATATCGATAGTTCTCTTAAAAAGAGAGTTACATCCATAACAAACAGGACGCAATACACATAAACTAAATCAATTATGCTATTTGACTCCTAAAATATTTGGGTGATGTCATCTCCTATTATGTGGCATCTAATATGGCAGTTGACATAATAGCTGACGTGACAAGTTTTAACCCAAAAAATTAATTACCCATTTTTTAATGTTAATGTTAATGTTAATATTAATATTAATGTTAATGTTAATATTAATATTAATGTTAATGTTAATATTAATGTTAATGTTAATATTGATGTTAATATTAATATTAATATTAATGTTAATGTTAATATTAATATTAATATTAATGTTAATATTAATATTGATGTTAATGTTAATATTAATGTTAATGTTAATATTAATATTAATGTTAATGTTAATGTTAATATTAATGTTAATGTTAATATTGATGTTAATATTAATTCTAATGTTAATATTAATTTTAATATTAATATTAATAATAATATTAATTTTAATGTTAAGGTTAATTTTAATGTTAAGGTTAATCTTAATGTTAATTATCATGTTAATTTAATATTAATTTAATTTTAATATTAAATTTTGCTATATCAGCTGCCATGTCAGCAACCATGACATATACCACATAATGGGAGATGGCATCACCCAAATATATTGGGAGCCAAATAGCATTTTTGAAACCAAATATAAGTTCCATAATTGGACCTTTCCGATTGTTGAAGCTAATGACATGTTCTAGGTTCGGTGATCATATAGTCCTCCCTCATCCCAACCATGGACTTTTATTGCAGCATATATAGGAGAACTTCGACATGGCATTTTAAGCTAACTTTATAAATAGTTAATATTGTTGCGTTAATCCAACTCTTGTATGTTAATATAATATAATATATATAAACCTAGATCGTAGTTACAAGTCCTAATTAAATCTTGGTGTACTAATTATATGGCTTAAACATAGAGATAATATAATTGAAAAGGATGGAAGCCATTTTTTTTAGTTTTTTGACACATTATACCTTGTACTACTTTTGTAGTTGACCAATTAATTTATCCATTTATTTAAAAAGGAATTGTCTTCAAAATAATGTTGTAAAGTTGTTGGTATAATAAAGAGAAAAGTGAAACATGAAATGATATTGTTGTTGTTTTGGCCTTCTTTACTAAAAAAAATAGTCCTACATTGCTTAGGCCAAATGGGATGTATCTCTTCATATAGCTTTGCTTGTGGAGAGATGCGCATGAGCCTTGGATAGGCACTTGGGTGCCTTGTGGGGATGTTTTTCTAGTGGAAAGAAGGTCAACCCAACTGTAACCCCACCTTTCCAAATTTTGTCATAATTCCTTAAAATTAAATGAATTCCCTTAATTTTTTATAGTATTGATAATTGGATACTATTGTTATAATTATGTTCTGAAGGCTTGGGCCTTTCTCATTGAAGCCCACTTCTTGGTTCTGACAACCAAGTTTAAATTCTTTTTTTTTCTTTTCTTTTAAAAGCTTTCATTTTGGGTCAATCAAGAACTTGGGCTTTTCTTTTAAAAGTTGGCTACAGTTTCTTTTTTTATACTCTGTCACTGTAGTTTCCTTTCATTTTGTTTTTGGTAATTCAAACGAATTCTCCAACAAACCTTCTTCTTTCTTCTCTAACCGAATTGTCAGAGAAGAGAATTTGGTTGCCCGCGAAATGTTAGCTTAATTCCCACCCTCCAACAGCCTTTATAAGCACACCTTCTCCTTCCTCTTTCCTTTTTACCATTAATTGAGTGGAGAGCTCTTCCATTCCTTACAATTCTACTCTTCTTCAAATTATTCCTTAGTCTCTTCTCGATTAGCCATGGCGGACGAAGACAGATCAAGCCTCCTCCGTAGATCATCGAGAGCTGCATAAATCCTCAAGGCATAGCAAAGAAGAAGTCGACATCCAAGGAACTGTTGTTCGTTGGCGTGAGGGTTCCTCCAGCTCTTCGTTTGGAGTAATTTCCTCCTGATAGTTCATCGTTCCATTCGATCTAGTTTTGGCAAGAATCGAACTCTTCCAGATTGATTGGGAATCGAGTTTAGATCAATCTAGCTTATATCGATCAATTCTTCTTTTGATCATGTCTAGATGATCATTTGATCGACTCATGTCTTCAACTCGACACCTTGAGGTGAGTTATTCGAAGAATTGCCTGAGATATTCTACTCTCTGTTTTGATATTCCTCATGAATGAAATAATTGATGTGCAATTTAGATCTTGAGTTTCGATCTGATTTCCTCTTCTGGGAATTTCTAGAATTTTTGGAGATTTGATTTTAGATCTTGATTCATCCATCCGAGACTAACATCTTTAATTTGTGAGTAATATCTCTACATTCATGAATCAAATTATCACTGTTGAAGAATCTGTTCTTAATCTTTTCTCTATTGATCGGTTATCAAATAGAATAGGTTGGAGTTGAACAGATCATCGTTCTGATTTACTTGGGGGTTGTCTATATTCAAGTAAGTGTTTTTGATTGGTTCATTAATAGGAGTACTAGAGATTTCCTCTTGGTTAATCACCCCTGTACCTGATCTCAAAGGGATTTGGAGTTAAATTGAGTTATTTTCTGTCCTTGTGTTTTCTTGTTCGATTTTGGTTCAGGAAAGCGCTCGATCGGACACTTATAACTCATGTCCAACCAGAGGAATGAGTCACCAAACCTTGGCTTAAGTTGTCTTCACAGGTAATTTTTCTAACGTTCCAATTAAGTTGTATACATTTTTGCAATTTCTTCACTGTGAGATTGTGAGACTAGTAGCAGTTGGTATCAGTAAATTAGGACCTGGTACTTTCCCTCAAGTAACCCTGTGATCTAAAAATAGATATACTACATAGAAGGTCGGTACATTATATATTTTATGATTGCAAGTAGGAATCTGGGGTTGTAACCAATTCTCAGGAATTTTTGTGTATTAGTTAATGAATAGGAGTAATGGATCTTGGTTGTCATGAAACCGAGCTTGGTATTTGATTTAGTTACCTGTTCTGAGGAGATTAGAAGTGCTCTGCTATTTTTCTAGTGTAGGATGGTCTCGAGGGATATGTTGGAGGCTGTAAGGGTAGAAAGGCCGGTATCAAGTTGTAATAACCTGGCAGTTAACTAATTTCTGGCTTATTGTAATATTGAAGCACTGTCAATTAACATAGGTTAAGGGAGAGCTTCATCTCAGATTCTTGACCATGCACTGATATATACATTGAAGTAAATTATCCTTTGAAGCATGATATTAGTATATGAAGATTGGCTATAAGATTATGCCATGGGCTAAGTTAGAAGTTAAGGTGTGGGTTACCTTTATGTTAATTTAATTACTGTGATTGCAAGATTGAAGAGGTAGTAATTCAGCCAAATCAAATCACTCACTAGCATCAGTAATTAAAGGAATGAACTAGTAGAAATTTATCTACTTCTCTATATTAGGATTCAGTTATAATTGACCTGCAATAGACAGAGTAGGTTATGAGATATTGAAGCTAGATGTTGGTAGCTTGGGTATCAATACTGGTAGGTTAGTATGAGTGCCCTGTTACCTATTAAGTATACTTTGTGAAATGCCATTTTAAGCCATGATTCATTATTCTATATTGGAAGGTTGTTCTCCATTAATCCCTGACATTGTCTCCTAGAAGAGGGTGTTCAATTAATCCCTAAGGGTATCAAACATTCGACTGTGGTTGGTTGGATTGAACTGTAACTTGTAGATTTCTTTACCCCTATCCTGGAATCTGCAGGATACTAAGTGAGACAATTAGTTGAGATGTAGCAGGACTTGTCCATGCCTTGCTTTCTTTAGAAACACGTGGGTTGATGGCTAAGGAATTTTATTTAGGAAGTCTTGACTGATTCCTGGCATCAGTAGATAATTGTCTACTGATATGTATTTTTTTGACAATTGTTTACTGATAAAGGGATATCTGTGAAGGCTACCTGAACTTTGGGTGTGAGAAATTTTTTGGAAACAGAGGTTGCAGTGACATAAGGCAGTATGAGTATTAGTGTCTCTTGATATTAATATAGATTGGTTGTCAGTTAATGCAACTGACTGAGATTTTGGTTTAACAGCAGTTTGCTATTCTTAGGGTACTATATCTTGAGTTAGTTATTGGTGTTAGTGATGTATAAGAGTTATAAGAGATGGGTCCTTCCAACTGTTTATGAATTAATCAAGTGGTAAGTTTTGCAACTCTATTATCTAGGTAGTTAAGTATTATGAATAATGTGTATTAGTACCTACCAATAATGATACATGGGAACCTTAGAATGTAGCTAGCTTACCTTATACAAGCATGGTTAGATGGTGATATCTTTAACTAAAAATTTATATATAATTTAATCAATTGTACTAATTTTTAACAGGAGGATATCCAGCATTTCTATTCCCACTTGATTACCCTGAGCAAGGCAAGTATACTCCTCGGATTTGTCCATTACTTCATGTCTTGTGCTTTTCAATATTCATGCTTATACCTTCTTGTTGACACGATACTTCATGAGTTTGTCTTGTATCTTGTTCTCTGAGTTTATTTGCGTCTGGAAGGGGAAATACTACATATGTGTGATCAAACCCGAGTTACAATTCATGTGAATAGCTTAGGCCTCGTACCGTACACGCGGGTCCTAAGCCGTACCATTTCATGTTTCATGTTCTACGCAAGCCGATCACACGCTCTGGATGTATTTCGATATATTGCACACATCAGTTTCCTTGTATATTTTATGTTCATGCTTCATTTCATGTTCCCTGTATTTCCTGTAATTACTTTCCAGTATTTGTGTTCTCATTTTCTGTACTTTATATTTTTTGTACTCATTCCATATCATGATGTTCTTGTTTATTTCCTTGGATATATTTAGCTCCGCTCCTGACTAGGATATGTTGCAGGTGAGATGGAGGCTATCTGTGATACTTATTACGGGCCAGAGCCTGGAGGTACCTTTGAGCTAAATGGTGTTGCTCTGGACTTAGAGGCTGAGGAAGCCTAATACTTTCCCTTGTAGTTTCATTTCGACTTTGTATTAGAGACTTCAGTTTACATTTCATCTTGTTCGAAAATGTAATAACTCTTAGACATGTACTTGATTCTGGGATTCGATATTATAGATGCTGTGGTTTATATTCATTCTTATCTGGACTTGTAGTTTTCCTAGAGATTGGTACACCTTACTTCATCGTGTCTAACGATAAAGGCTGGGTGTGTCCGACTCGTGTCCAATTATTCGGGAGCGGGTTGTGACATGTTTTTAGTGGTGGCCCATGCAGGTCTATCCTAATGGTACCTAGATATTAGTGTACTATTGGGGGACTTGATTAAACTAGGAAAACTTGATCACAGCATAGGAAAGATCGGGAAATAAGGGTATATCAGGTACATCAGGTACATTGATATTATAAAAATATTGTTTATTTTTAGGTTTTAGGGTTTTGTCAATCAACGAAGTTTCTTTCTATTATAGGATGGTCAATACGAGGAAGATCGCAGATCAGCTCAGAGTTGCAGGCAGTACGGGACAGTATGCACCAGACGTTCTGGTAGAGCAGTTTCTGTTACTGCCTCCTATATTTCCTCCGCTACCCTCGACGATGATGTTCGACGGCGCCCAGTTGATGGCCATGTTCCAGCAGTTCATGGAGGCTCACAACCACCAGGCCGCACAGTTCCGAGCGACAGTCGTAGATGCACTCAGAACTCGAGAGCCGGCAGCACCAGTACCGGTAGCACCTCCAGCACCAGCAGCACCGAGATCGGGGACAGCCAGGAACTACCAGAACCTCTGTCCGATGAATTTCTGGGGCCACGAGGGGATTGTCTATACGGATAAGTGGCTGGAAAATACGGAGCGGACGCTGAAGATGGCGAGGATCCCGGATGACCTGAAGGTGGAAGTTGCGAGTATATGACTTTTTGATCTTGCGAGAGCCTGGTACCGAGAGGAGCCTCAGTTAGCTGCGCCCCAGATTCTTTGTACAGACTTTAAAACTCTGTTCAAAGAGAAGTTCTTCCCCGAAATTGAGCGAGACGAGCTTCGTATGCAGTTTGAGGTACTGTAACACGGGACCATGACGGTGGTAGAGTATACGTCGAAGTTCACCCGACTCAGCAGGTTCGCAGAGAACCTAGTCGCCATACCAGAGGAGAGGGCTTGGAGGTTCAAGAAGGGCCTCACCAGAGAGTTGCGACATATAGTGGCGATCAGCCAGGCGACGACTTATACGAGCTTCCTCAAGATTGCTCAGGCTGTGGAGAAGAAGATGGACCTGAGGCCCAAGAGGGATAGGGACATCGGCAGTAGCAGCAATCAGGCACCGGCAAAGAGGACTCAGATTCAGACTCAAACGAGGCCACCACAGTCGGCGGTAGTTCAGCATCGTCCTGCCAGAGCTCCAGCAGTTCAGCAGCATCAGAGACAGTAGGGGATCAATTGCACATACTGTCATCGGCCAGGACACCACGTTGAGGTCTATCGCAAGAGGCTCGGACTTTGTTTATTCTGCGGGTCAGATGCTCATCAGATGAGAGACTGTCAGCAGGCCACAGCCAGGCTAGTAGGATGACCCCGAGGAGTTAAAAGACCACCACCTACACTACCTAGAGCACTACCTGTTTCACCCCAGAGAGGACCAGCTCTACCACTTTAGCAGCAGTGATTTGCACAGCAGCAGCAGCAGCAGTAGAGAGGAGGACCACAGCGGGGACGTGCTTACGTCATGGCCGCAGTTGAGGAGGAGGAGGCAGCTCCAGATGTTATTACAGGTTCTATCATCATATATTCATTTCCTGCTATTATATTGTTTGATTATGGAGCCATACATAGCTCTGTATCATATGAGTTTCTCTATAGACACGGCTTCACACCTAAGCCCACTAGGAGGAACTATCAGATTATGACAGAAAGAGGGGTAGTGCCAGTTAGTGAGAAGATGGATTGTCCTATCACTATAGCTGGGAGGGAGCTTAGAGCTCGACTTCTAGTGATGCCATTCCTCGAATTTGATATAGTCCTCAGCATCGACTGGATGAGTGAGCAGTTTGCTGTAATAGACTGCCATGAAGGAAAGGTTATTTTCAGTCCACCTGGAGTTCCTCCATTCGAGGTTAGAAAATGGATCGCAGAAAGGCCAGAGGGAGTCAACTTCGGAGTAGTTACAGAAGACCAGGAGTTGCCGTATTTCGCTGATTGCAGAGTTTCTCGATGTCTTCTCCAAGGAGTTGGCAGGATTGCCGTCAGATCGAGATGTAGAGTTTAGCATCGACTTAGTGTCCGGATCAGCGCCGAAGTCCCAGTATTGCTTCAAGATCAACCCGAAGGAAGCTGCATAGTTGAAGGCCCAGATTGATGAGTTGGAAGGCAAGAGTTTTATTTGGTCCAGTGCTTCACCCTGGGGAGCACTGGTACTCTTCGTGCCGAAGAAGGATGGTACTGTTAGGATGTGCATCGATTACCGTGCACTCAATAACATTGCCATCAAGAATAAATACTCGTTACCGCGGATAGATGAGCTGTTTGATCAGCTGAGTGGGGAGAAGGTCTTCTCAAAGATTGACATTAGGTCAGGATATTATCAGATAAAGGTTCGGGAGTAGGATATTTCGAAGACAACATTCAATACCCGTTACGGCCATTATGAATTTTTGGTGATGTCGTTCGGACTCACCAATGCCCAAGCAGTGTTTATGAACTTGATGAATAAAGTTTTTCACAAGTATTTGGATAAGTTTGTTGTAGTCTTCATTGATGACATCCTGATCTATTCGAAGACCGAGGAGGAGCATGTGGAGCATCTGCGGACTGTGTTGGAGATTCTACGGAAGGAGAAGTTATACAGGAAGCTCTCAAAGTACGAGTTCTTCTTAGACAGAGTGGAGTTCCTAGGGCATGTGGTGACTGGAGAGAGGATTTCTATAGATCCTAAGAAGATTGAAGCTGTGGAAGCATGGGCACCTCCCAAGTCAGTAGCAGAGATTCATAGTTTCCTGGGGCTAGTAGGTTACTACCAAAAGTTCGTGAAAGATTTTTCCAAGATAGCGGAGCCGATGACGAAGCTTACGCGGAAGGACGAGGAGTTCACCTGGAGCGACGCCTGCCAGTCTGCATTTGAAGAATTGAAGAGAAGACTCACTACATCACCAGTTTTGGCTTTGTTATCCGGATCTGGAGGATTCGTCATCTACAGCGACACATCAGGGAAAGGCTTAGGAAGTGTGCTTGAGCAGAACAAGAACATCATTGCTTATGCTTCTAGACAGTTGAGGCCTCATGAGAAGAATTATCCTATTCATGACTTGGAGCTTACAGTAGTCATTTTTGCCTTGAAACTGTAGAAGTACTATTTGTATGGAGAGCGAGTAGACATCTTCACGGACCATAAAAGCCTGAATTATGTCTTTACTCAGAAGGAACTGAACATGAGGCAGCAAATATGGCTGAAACTCACGAACGATTTCGACATCAATCTGCAATACCATCCTGGAAAGGCGAATGTGGTAGCAGATGCTCTCAGTCGATATCCTATAGCTATGTTCCTCACTATGGACCGACATCTTCTTGAGGATCTTGAGAGTCTTAGGATCGAGATTGTTCTTCCGGGGGTTCGAGGACAGCTGATGCACATGCAGATACAGTCAGGACTGATAGAGAAGATCAACGAGGTCCAGTTTCTAGATAAAGGACTCAGATGTCTCAGGGGCCAGGCAGGATTTGTCATGACCCACACCCGTTTTTCGGATACGAAGCGTATCCAAGTCCAGCCTACGCCGCAGTGTCGGCGGTAGAATGCTGTCTATACTCACTAGTCACGGCAATCTAGAGTCACGGGAAATCTATATCTAACTGAATATCAAGAATCAATATCACGTCCGGTGGACACAAATCCACTACAAATAGACGGAAAAATAGAGAAATACAAGAAATGAACCAACTGAGTACAACCTGCTAACCAAGGCAATCCTAATTGTAAACTCCGCGATCTGGTGCTAACTCAAACCCTCTCGTCTGCTCCTGTCTCAAACTCGGCTAGCCTGAAGAGATCATCAGGTCCTCAGAGGACTAGCAAGATACATAAAAACAAGCCTTTCTAACAGTTTATTATGCATGGAGAAAGATACAGAATAAATAAGTAAAACTGAGCAATGAATAAAGCACGAATCTATACACTGTCTACACATAGATGAACTACTGAACAAGGACTAGAGAACTCATGTCAAGACGGATAACCAAATCGAATACTCAAACCCTCGTCCCTAGTGTGGACTCGCAGGTTTGAACTACTAATCCTTGTCCCTAGTGTGGACTCGCAGATTAGCATCACTCTCGTCCCTAGTGTGGACTCGCAGGCGTAAACCCTATACTACTAACCCTCGTCCCTAGTGTGGACTCGCAGGCTAGCATCTACTACTAACCATCGTCCCTAGTGTAGACTCACAGGCTAGCATCTACTACTAACCCTCGTCCCTAGTGTGGACTCGCAGGCTAGCATCACCCTCGTCCCTAGTATGGACTCGCAGGTGTGGACCAATAACTACTAACCCTCGTCCCTATCGTGGACTCCAAGGTTAGCTTCAAGGTTCAAGACACGGAGGAAAAAGCAGTTCAGTTCACGACTCACGACACGACTCAATCAAGGCTCAATGGATACGTCCAATAAGATACAAGGCTAACTGTGAACACGGTCTACATAACAATGATACAAGTATATAAACAGGATATGAAAGGTACATGTCAATAATATGAGAAAACTGGATAGTAAATAAAGACAGTGCATATAAATAAAGCTGTATAGAAAGGCAAGGTATACTTGCCTTAGGTCCTGAGCTGCTGGTACGGGTCAAGAATCCATATCAAGTCCAAATAGCCTGTTTAAAGAATTTATAATGTCATTACGTAAAATAGAATGGAATGGACTAGTTACTAGGTTATCAATTCCCTAGGATACTGGTTTCCTCCATTTACTATGCCACTATTTCCAATTAACCATATTCCCTATGTAGTATGTTCATAACCCTATGTAACATACCCTACCACAATATGTACATGTATATACATATGGGTATTGTATACCCCTGCCCCTGCAACTGACAGACCCCAATACTCCTCTACTATGGGTTTACATTTGGTATTTAGGGCTCTAGACTTCCTAGAGTGGACTCCCTTTTCACTCCATGCTATTTCTTTGCCGATCCACATTATCAGTTTTCCAAGAAACTGGTACACCCAATCTAGTCCTCATTGATTTGATATACTCAGATAAGTGACTGCTAATATAAGTCAATTTACCCTGTAGTTCAGTTTGGAGTTGATTCTTCATCAGTTATCAGTCCATATTGCAGTTGTATTTAGCTGGGTATCCATTGGATACCCTTGGTTATAGAACACCATATCCCCTTTTGCACTTAGCATTCCTACTGTACATCACCAATACTTCAGGACATTCAAATGTGTTCTGCTAATCACACACAGGTTAACTCCTATTAAGCAGTTGGTACTCTCTCATAATTTACAAGGTCAATGGTTCAACTGGGCATGATGTAAAGCAGTGATCAATAGGCCTTGTATTGAACTAAGATATAGGAAGCAACATGTAGGATGCCTCTAACCCATTGCTGGCACACAAGTCCAACAAGGACTGACACTCAAAGTTGGTACTGTACAGTCGATACCATGGGCTGATACCCAACTGGCCTAAACAGTTGGACCCCCAAGGTCTGTGTTATCAACTGATGCAAAAAATAAGATAAACAAGGACTTGATATCCAGTCTCATTAAGGACTAATACCAAGTGCAGGCACATGACTGAATACTTAGTAAATAGGACAGTTGCAAAGATGAGGTGAAGGATGGATACGAATAAAATTTAAACAAGGAAGTGAGAGGACTGAGTAGTGAAAATATGCAGGGACTGAACATGAATTGCTAGGGACTGATACCCACCCAAGGTGTCAATCAACTGGTCAAATGTACTATAATCTCAAGCCATCACTTATTGACTAAAATTAAAATGCTGGGGATTGATGTTATTAACTGAAAGGATCACCCAAGGATGGTAACTGCACATTTAGCAAATACAGGGAGGTTTCCGTGGTATCAAGGATAAGACATGGATTTCCATAAACAATATACATTGGGGCTTTCATGTGAAGGCAATAATGGATAATAGGACATATGTTTGAGAATAAGTTTTCCTTACCCTATCTCACAACTGGACCAAATGGCTAAGTTGAAGATATGGACTGATATCATCAACCCAAGGACTGAACTGAAACTTAACCTGGGTCTTAGCAAGGTATCTGAATCAGGTGTTAAAATACCCCCATTAACTCTGATACAGGATGCAGGATAGGTACATGTATGCAGTCATCAAAAGTAATCATCTAACTTATTATAAATGAATTAAAGTAAAAGATAAACGTATGCACTGAGCAACTGGATTGCAAAGGAGTGGCAAAACTCTGACCTAACTATAGGGTACATATATGTACAAGAAGGGTAGAACAACATGAGATATTCACATGAATGTTTGAAACCTACCAAGTATCAGTCGAGTAGCATATGGACAGGACAATGAGCAAGAATGAACATAGAGGGGTAGGGATGTACAGGTTAATTTGTGAATACAGGAAAATCGTCCTAAGGGAAAAATCTGAACTCCCAGGATAGGCAAGACAATTAGAGGACATGACAACATATCCCAGTGGCTGCACAAGTACAGATCAACATATCTTCGGTTGATACATCTGGCCAACAAGAAGATCATAGCCTGAACCCAATTGTTCCTAACTGAACTCTAATTGTGTTTAAGGGCCAGGCTAACTCAGAGAAGAGTAAAGAGGGGTTTGAATATGTGGTAGATGCAATGGACTGATACATCAACACAATATGGTTAACATGTCAAGTCATAAAGTAGCCTCATATCAATTTTCAAATTTGATACCATGTATAAATATATTGGTATGAACAGATGTGTGATGGCAGTAGGTACAAAAGGACTGGACACAACCAAGGCTAAGGCCTTTGTGGCACAGTGGCCTTAATAATGAAAACCTTGGTACAACTATAAAGTCTGACACAAGGAAAACTGTTATATATATCTATCATCTATCATACATAGCAGTTTCCCTCATCTATAGGCCTGTGTAATCAGTTGACCACATGTATCCAGGATACTAGATGCATCCTTATAGATACAACCTTGCATACCCAGTCCTTAGGCTACCATAGATGTCCCCAGGTGTCCTGTCATCTGTGGCTTCCCTATATCATAGAATACAGACATCCTATGTTGATATGTGATTTACCTACTCCTATATTGCCATGTGACCCTCATTAATACCCTAAATGAGCAGAGGATTCCCCATATCATCTCCTTGTCACTTTTACCATCCCTTTAGCCTTCTTAGACATTATCACAAATACTTCTACTGCCATGGACCTATGAACAAAAAAATTTTGTTTATAGAATCAATGTATGATAAGGGAAAGGAAGGAGTTACCTGCTCAATTGGTGGTCCTTCCCGAACCCTCTATTCAGCCGCTTCACAGGTCGGAGGCGCAAAGAAAATTAGGGTTTGAGGTCGGCTTCCACCTCCATCTATATATACAACTTGTTGATGAATCTGGGGTTGATGGAGAGATAGGATGGGAGAATTCGATTCTATCCATTGTTCGAATTCAAATCGAATTCGAAATCTTGAAATTTGAAGCTGCGGTTTGAAGGGAAGTTTAAATAGAAGTAAATTGCATATAGGTCCCTATCAACTTATTTATTACGCTTTGGTCCTTCTGCAGTTTTTTTTAAAGTAAACAACTAGTATAAGCATATGATTTTATTTATGAGACAGTGATAAATAATAATAATAAAATAATAAAAATACAGGAGAAAATTGGTCAAGGGGTTTACAACTCTATCCCCCTTAAACAAATTTCGTCCTCGAAATTTAAGTGAAGCCATGATCTATTAGAAGAATAGTTTAACAGTTTGCTATAGAATCATTGTGATTCGTCGCAAGTCAAAATTAATGCTAACACTATAATCTACTGAAAATCTCTGCCATTTGCTCATTGTGGTGTTGCCGCATATTCCGTGATCATGGCTAAGGCTCGCCCTCCTTCTGTGGTCGGTGGAGTGTTCAGTGTAGCGTTGTTGAGAGTCCAAGAAAAATACATTAGCCGTTAAAGAGATTTTCAAACAGGATGCAAATCAAGGATTCAATGAAATCAAGGACTAGAGATTAACAAGGAGTCAAGACATATGGATGAGATCCTATGAGTCTAATCCTATTTGCAGGCTCACGACGGCACAGTGACGTAACCGAAGTGATAAACGTTGACCTGCTTGGGCCACCAAAAAAACTTGTCACGACCCGCACCCGCTTTTCGGATACGAAGCGTGTCCAAGCCCAGCCTACGCCGCAGTGTCGGCGGTAGAACGCTGTCTATACTCACTAGTCACGGCAATCTAGAGTCACGGGAAATCTATATCTCATCCACAGAATAATCATGTCATGATCAAAATCAAAAAAAACACAAGAACTGAACAATAATGAATATAACTGAATATCAAGAATCAATGTCACGTCCGGTGGACACAAATCCACTACAAATAGACGAAAAAATAGAGAAATACAAGAAATGAACCAACTGAGTACAACCTGCTAACCAAGGCAATCCCAATTGTAAACTCCGCAATCTGGTGCTAACTCAAACCCTCTCGTCTACTCATGTCTCAAACTCGGCTAACCTGAAGAGATCATCAGGTCCTCAGAGGACTAGCAAGATACATAAAAACGAGCCTTTCTAACAGTTTATTATGCATGGAGAAAGATACAGAATAAACAAGTAAAACTGAGCAATGAATAAAGCACGAATCTATACACTGTCTACACATAGAAGAATTGCTGAACAAGGACTAGAGAACTCATGTCAAGACGGATAACCAAATCGAATACTCAAACCCTCGTCCCTAGTGTGGACTCGCAGGTTTGAACTACTAATCCCCGTCCCTAGTGTGGACTCGTAGATTAGCATCACCCTCGTCCCTAGTGTGGACTCGCAGGCGTAAACCCTATACTACTAAACCTTATCCCTAGTGTGGACTCGTAGGCTAGCATCTACTACTAACCCTCGTCCCTAGTGTGGACTCGTAGGCTAGCATCTACTACTAACCCTCGTCCCTAGTGTGGACTCGCGGGCTAGCATCACCCTCGTCCCTAGTGTGGACTTGCAGGTGTGGACCAATAACTACTAACCCTCGTCCCTATCGTGGACTCGCAGGTTAGCTTCAAGGTTCAAGACACGGAGGAAAAAGCAGTCCGGTTCACGACTCACGAGACGAATCAATCAAGGCTCAATGGATACGTCCAATAAGATACAAGGCTAACTGTGAACACGGTCTACATAACAATGATACAAGTATATAAACAGGATATGAAAGGTACATGTCAATAATATGAGAAAACTGGATAGTAAATAAAGAAAGTGCATGTAAATAAAGCAGTGTAGAAAGGCAAGGTCTACTTGCCTTAGGTCCTGAGCTGCTGGTACGGGTCAAGAATCCATATCAAGTCCAAATAGCCTGTTTAAAGAATTTATAATGTCATTACGCAAAATAGAATGGAATGGACTAGTTACTAGGTTATCAATTCCCTAGGATACTGGTTTCCTCCATTTACTATGCCACTATTTCCAATTAACCATATTCCCTATGTAGTATGTTTATAACCCCATGTAACATACCCTACCACAATATGTACATGTATATACATATGGGTATTGTATACCCCTGCCCCTGCAACTGACAGACCCCAATACTCCTCTACTATGGGTTTACATTTGGTATTTAGGGCTCTAGACTTCCTAGAGTGGACTCCCTTTTCACTCCATGCTATTTCTTTGCCGATCCACATTATCAGTTTTCCAAGAAACTGGTACACCCAATCTAGTCCTCATTGATTTGATATACTCAGATAAGTGACTGCTAATATAAGTCAATTTACCCTGTAGTTCAGTTTGGAGTTGATTCTTTATCAGTTATCAGTCCATATTGCAGTTGTATTTAGCTGGGTATCCATTGGATACCCTTGGTTATAGAACACCATATCCCCTTTTGCACTTAGCATTCCTACTGTACATCACCAATACTTCAGGACATTCAAATGTGTTCTGCTAATCACACACAGGTTAACTCCTATTAGGCAGTTGGTACTCTCTCATAATTTACAAGGTCAATGGTTCAACTGGGTATGATGTAAAGTAGTGATCAATAGGCCTTGTATTGAACTAAGATATAGGAAGCAACATGTAGGATGCCTCTAACCCATTGCTGGCACACAAGTCCAACAAGGACTGACACTCAAAGTTGGGACTTTACAGTCGATACCATGGGCTGATACCCAACTGGCCTGAACAGTTGGACCCCCAAGGTCTGTGTTATCAACTGATGCAAAAAATGAGATAAACAAGGACTTGATATCCAGTCTCATTAAGGACTAATACCAAGTGCAAGCACATGACTGAATACTTAGTAAATAGGACAGTTGCAAAGATGAGGTGAAGGATGGATACGAATAAAATTTAAACAAGGAAGTGAGAGGACTGAGTAGTAAAAATATGCAGGGACTGAACATGAATTGCTAGGGACTGATACCCACCCAAGGTGTCAATCAACTGGTCAAATGTACTTTAATCTCAAGCCATCACTTATTGACTAAAATTAAAATGCTGGGGATTGATGTTATTAACTGAAAGGATCACCCAAGGATGGTAACTGCACATTTAGAAAATACAGGGAGGTTTCCGTGGTATCAAGGATAAGACATGGATTTCCATATACAATATACATTAGGGCTTTCATGTGAAGGCAATAATGGATAATAGGACAGATGTTTGAGAACAAGTTTCCCTTACCCTATCTCACAACTGGACCAAATGGCTAAGTTGAAGATATGGACTGATATCATCAACCCAAGGACTGAACTGAAACTTAACCTGGGTCTGAGCAAGGTATCTGAATCAGGTGTTAAAATACCCCCATTAACTCTGATACAGGATGCAGGATAGGTACATGTATGAAGTCATCAAAAGTAATCATCTAACTTATTATAAATGAATTAAAGTAAAAGATAAACGTATGCACTGAGCAACTGGATTGCAAAGGAGTGGCAAAACTCTGACCTAAATATAGGGTACATATATGTACAAGAAGGGTAGAACAACATGAGATATTCACATGAATGTTTGAAACCTACCAAGTATCAGTCGAGTAGCATATGGACAGGACAATGAGCAAGAATGAACATAGAGGGGTAGGGATGTACAGGTTAATTTGTGAATACAGGAAAATCATCCTAAGGGAAAAATCTAAACTCCCAGGATGGGCAAGACAATTAGAGGACATGACACCATATCCCAGTGGCTGCACAAGTACAGATCAACATATCTTTAGTTGATACATCTGGCCAACAAGAAGATCATGGCCTGAACCCAATTGTTCCTAACTGAACTCTAATTGTATTTAAGGGCCAGGCTAACTTAGAGAAGAGTAAAGAGGGGTTTGAATATGTGGTAGATGCAATGGACTGATACATCAACACAATATGGTTAACATGTTAAGTCATAAAGTAGCCTCATATCAATTTTCAAATTTGATACCATGTATAAATATATTGGTATGAACAGATATGTGATGGCAGTAGGTACACAAGGACTGGACACAACCAAGGCTAAGGCCTTTGTGGCACAGTGGCCTTGATAATGAAAACCTTGGTACAACTATAAAGTCTGACACAAGGAAAACTGCTATATATATCTATCATCTATCATACATAGTAGTTTCCCTCATCTATAGGCCTGTGTAATCAGTTGACCACATGTATCCAGGATACTAGATGCATCCTTATAGATACAACCTTGCATACCCAGTCCTTAGGCTACCATAGATGTCTACAGGTGTCCTGTCATCTGTGGCTTCCCTATATCATAGAATACAGACATCCTATGTTGATATGTGATTTACCTACTCCTATATTGCCATGTGACCCTCATTAATACCCTAAATGAGCAGAGGATTCCCCATATCATCTCCTTGTCACTTCTACCATCCCTTTAGCCTTCTTAGACATTATCACAAATACTTCTACTGCCATGGACTTATGAACAAACAAATTTTGTTTATAGAATCAATGTATGATAAGGGAAAGGAAGGAGTTACCTGCTCAATTGGTGGTCCTTCTCGAACCCTCTATTCAGCCGCTTCACAGTTCGGAGGCGCAAAGGAAATTAGGGTTTGAGGTCGGCTTCCACCTCCATCTATATATACAACTTGTTGATGAATCTGGGGTTGATGGAGAGATAGGATGGGAGAATTCGATTCTATCCATTGTTCGAATTCAAATCGAATTCGAAATCTTGAAATTTGAAGCTGCGGTTTGAAGGGAAGTTTAAATAGAAGTAAATTGCATATAGGTCCCTATCAACTTATTTATTATGCATTGGTCCTTCTACATTTTTTTTAAAGTAAACAACTAGTATAAGCATATGATTTTATTTATGAGACAGTGATAAATAATAAAATAAAAAAATACAGGAGAAAATTGGTCAAGGGGTTGACAGGATTGCTCGACGAATTCACTATTGCAGATGATGGATCCCTGAGGCACGAAAACCAGTTGTGTGTGCCCAAGGATTTACGGGAGAAGGTTATGCAGGAGGCCCACCAGTTGCAGTATTCTATTCGTCCTGGATCTTCCAAGATGTATAAGGATCTGCGGGAGTATGTTTAGTGGTATGGAATGAAACGAGAGGTTGTCAGATTCGTTTCTAGATACCTTGTGTGCGAGCAGGTTAAGGTGGAGCGCCAGACACCAGCAGGACTACTCCAGCCTTTACCTATTTTGGAGTAGAAATAGGAACACATAACCATGGATTTCGTCTCTGGTTTACCGCGTATGCCCGGTGGCAAGGACACAATTTGGGTTATCATGGACAGGCTGACGAAATCCGTTCACTTCATTACGTTCAAGGTAGGGCTGTCGACCGAAAAGCTTGTAGACCTCTACATGCGGCAGATTATGCGGATTCATGAAGTGCCAGTGAGTATCATTTCAGACAGGGACATGCACTTCATATCATACTTCTGGAGGAGTCTACAGCTGAGCTTGGGTTCACAGTTGAAGTTTAGCACCACCTTTCACCCACAGATAGATGGGCAGTCTGAGAGGAAAATTCAGACACTGGAGGACATGCTGCGGGTTTGTGCACTCGACTTCGACGGTTCGTGGGAGGATCACTTGCATCTTGTGGAGTTTGCCTATAATAATAGTCATCAGGCTAGCATCGAGATGACACCGTTCGAGGTACTGTATGGGCGGAGATGTCGCACACCTTTATTTTGGGATGACGTTGGTGAGAGGACTTTGTTTGGGCAGGAGATTGTGGTAGATTCAGCTGAGAAGGTCAGACTGATCAGAGAGCATCTCGGAGTTGCACAGGATTGACAGAAGCACTGGGTGGACAGCAGTAGACGGCCACTGGAGTTTGCAGTTGAAGATAGAGTGTTCCTGAAGATCTCATCGACCAGAGGTATCATTTATTTTGGCAGAGTCGGGAAGCTCAGCCCCAGATATATTGGGCCCTTCGATGTGACAGCACGGATTGGCGAGGTGGCGTATCGACTAGCACTTTCTGCTAGCTTAGAGGGAGTGCACGACGTCTTTTACGTATCCCAGCTTCGATGCTACATTCCAGATCCGAGTCATGTGGTGGACTACTCAGAGCTAGAGGTGGGTCCGAACTTGACCTCCTCGGAGCAACCGATGGAGATCCTTGATCGGAGGGAGAAACAACTACAGAATTAGACTATACCGCTTGTCCAAATCATGTGGAGACACCACTCTCCGGAAGAGTCCACGTGGGAGTGCGAGGACGAGATGCGGGAACGATATCCCAATTTATTTGCTTGATTGTACTTTAATATTGAGAATTTTTTTAAAATTCAATAGATGGCTTGTGTTTGAACCTCCTTGTGATTACTTTGAGTTTAATTTTTGTTGTCTTCCAAATTTCGAGGACAAAATTATTTTAGGGGGGAAGATTTGTAACCCCATCTTTCCAAATTTTGTCATAATTCCTTAAAATTAAATAAATTCCCTTAATTGTTTTATAGTATTGATAATTGGATACTATTATTATAATTATTTTCTGAAGGCTTGGGCCTTTCTCATTGAAGCCCACTTCTTGGTTCTGACAACCCAAGTTTAAATTCTTTTTTTCTTTTAAAAGCTTTCATTTTGGGCCAATCAAGAACTTGGGCTTTTCTTTTAAAAGTGGGCTACAGTTTCTTTTTTTATACTCTGTTACTGTAGTTTCCTTTCATTTCGTTTTTGGAAATTCAAACGAATTCTCCAACAAACCTTCTTCTTTCTTCTCTAACCGAATTGTCAGAGAAGAGAATTTGGTTTCCCGCCAAATGTTAGCTTAATTCCCACGCTCCAACAGCCTTTATAAGAACACCTACTCCTTCCTCTTTCCTTTTCACCATTAATTGAGTGGAGAGCTCTTCCATTCCTTACAATTCTACTCTTCTTTAAATTATTCCTTAGTCTCTTCTCGATCAGCCATGGCGGACGAAGACAGATCAAGCCTCCTCCGTAGATCGTCGAGCGCTGCATAAATCCTCGAGGCGTAGAAGAGAAGAAGTCGACATCCAAGGAACTGTCATTCGTTGGCGTGAGGGTTCCTCCAGCTCTTCGTTTGGAGTAATTTCCTCCTGAAAGTTCATCGTTCCATTCGATCTAGTTTTGGTAAGAATCGAACTCTTCCAGATTGATTGGGAATCGAGTTTAGATCAATCTAGCTTATAACAATTCTTCTTTTGATCATGTCTAGGTGATCATTTGATCGACTCATATCTTCTTCAACTCGACACCTTGAGGTGAGTTATTCGAAGAATTGTCTGAGATATTCTACTCTCTGTTTTGATTTTCCTCATGAATGAAACAATTTATGTGTAATTTATATCTTGAGTTTCGATCTGATTTCCTCTTCTGGAATTTCTAGAATTTTTGGAGATTTGATTTCAGATCTTGATTCATCCATCCGAGCCAAACATCTTTAATTTGTGAGTAATATCTCTACATTCATGAATCAAATTATCACTGTTTAAGAATCTATTCTTAATCTTTTCTCTATTGATCGGTTATCAAAAAGAATAGGTTGGAGTTGAACAGATCATCTTTTTGTTTTACTTGGGGGTTGTCTGTATTCAAGTAAGTATTTTTGATTGGTTCATTAATAGGAGTACTAGAGATTTCCTATTGGTTCATCACCCCTGTACTTGATCTCAAAGGGATTTGGAGTTAAATTGAGTTATTTTTCTGTCCTTATGTTTTTTTGTTCGATTTTGGTTCAGGAAAGCGCTCGATCGGACATTTATATCTCATGTCCAACCAAAGGATTGTGTCACCAAACCTTGGCTTAAGTTGTCTTCACAGGTAATTTCCTAACGTTCCAATTAAGTTGTATACATTTTTCCAATTTCTTCACTGTGAGATTGTGAGACTAGTAGCAGTTGGTATCAGTAAATTAGGACCTGATACTTTCCGTCAAGTAACCCTTTGATCTGTCAGTAGATACACTACATAGAAGGTCGATACATTATGCATTTTATGATTGCAAGTAGGAATCTGGGGTTGTAACTAATTCTCAGGAATTTTTGTGTATTAGTTAATGAATAGGAGAAATGGATCTTGGCTATCATGAAACCGAGCCTGGCATTTGATTTAGTTACCTGTTCTGAGGAGATTAGAAGTGCTCTGCTATTTTGGTAGTGTAGCATGGTCTCGAGGGATATGTTGGATGCTGTAAGGGTAGAAAGGCCAGTATCAAGTTGTAATAACCTGGCAGTTAACTAATTTATGGCTTATTGTAATATTGAAGCGCCGTCAATAACATAGGTTAAGGGAGAGCTTCATCTCCGATTCTTGACCATGCACTGATATATACATTGAAGTAAATTATCCTTTGAAGCATGATATTAGTATATGAAGATTGGCCATAAGATTATGCCATGGGCTAAGTTAGAAGTTAAGGTGTGGGTTACCTTTATGTTACTTTAATTACTGTGATTGTAAGATTGAAGAGGTAGTAATTCGGCCAAATCAAATCGCTCACTAGCATCAGTAATTTAAGGAATGAACAAGTAGAAATTTATCTACTTCTCTATATTAGGATTCAGTTATAATTGACCTGCAATAGACAGAGTAGGTTCTGGAAAATTGAAGCTAGATGTTGGTAGCTTGGGTATCAAGACTGGTAGGTTAGTGTGAGTGCCATGTTACCTATTAAGTATACTTTGTGAAATGCCATTTTAAGCCATGATTCATTATTCTATATTGGAATGTTGTTCTCCATTAATCCCTGACATTGTTTCCTAGCAGAGGGTGTTCAATTGATCCCTAAGGGTATCAAACATTCGACTGTGGTTGGTTGGGTTGAACTGAAACTTGTAGAATTCATTACCCCTATCTTGGAATCTGCAGGATACTAAGTGAGACAATTAGTTGAGATGTAGCAGGACTTGTCCATGCCTTGCTTTCTTTAGAAACCCATGGGTTGATGGCTAAGGAATTTTATTTAGGAAGTCTTGACTGATTCCTGGTATCAGTAGACAATTGTCTACTGATATGTATTTTTTGACAATTGTTTACTGATAAGGGGATATCAGTGAAGGCTACCTGAACTGTGGGTGTGAGAAAATTTCTGGAAACAGAGGTTGCAGTGACATAAGGCAGTATGAGTATTAGTGTCTCTTGATATTAATATAGATTGGCTGTAAGTTAATGCAACTGACTGAGATTTTGGTTTAACAGCAGTTTGTTATTCTTAGGGTACTCTATCTTGAGTTAGTTATTGGTGTTAGTGATGTATAAGAGTTATAAGAGATGGGTCCTTCCAACTATTTATGAATTAATCAAATGGTAAGTTTTGCAACTCTAGGTAGTTAAGTATTATGAATAATGTGTATTAGTACCTACCAATAAAGATACATGGGAACCTTAGAATGTAGCTAGCTTACCTTATGTAAGCATGGTTAGATGGTGATATTTTTAACTAAAAATTTGTATATAATTTAATCAATTGTACCAATTTTTAACAGGAGGATATCCAGCATTTCTATTCCCACTTGATCACCCTGAGCAAGGCAAGTATACTCCTCGAATTTGTCCATTACTTCATGTCTTGTGCTTTTCTATATTCATGCTTGTACCTTCTTGTTGATACGAAACTTCACTAGTTTGTCTTGTATATTGTTCTTTGAGTTTATTTGTGTCTGGAAGGGAAAATACTACAGATGTGTGATCAAACCCGAGTTACAATTCATGTGAATAGCTTAGGCCTCGCACCGTGCACGCGGGTCCAAACCCGTACCATTTTCTGTTCCATCTTCTATCCAAGCCGATCACGCACTCTGGATGTATTTCAATATATTGCACACGTCAGGCTCCTTGTATATTTCATGTTCAGGCTTCATTTCATGTTCCCTGTATTTCCTGTATTTACTTTCCAGTATTCGTGTTCTCATTTTTTGTACTTTATATTTTCCTGTACTCATTCCATATTATGATGTTCTTGTTCATTTTTGTAACCCTACCTTCCCTGAAATATTAATTTTTTGTATTTTTCTGGTATTTTAGAATTTTAGACATATTTATCTATGGTTTGTTTTATGAAATATTAATTGTTAGCATCATGATGTTGTTTCAAACTATTTGAATCATTTTGGTAGCTATTAAAATTTTAATGACTTAATAGTCCTTTAATCAATTTTCTTATTTTTCTTAATAAATTTGATTGGTTATTTAGCTCAAGAGAGCAATTCAAATTTTTGTTACAAATTAAGTTTCCCTCCAATTGTAACAACCTTGTAACAAACCTGTAACAAACATTCTAACAACTTTTTGTTCCTTTCTGTAAAATGATAATTGTTTAAGGGTTTTTATGTAAATACTTTACATATCCTCAAATTCTATTTAAAGAACAGTTCCCCCCCTCTCTCTCTCCAAAACTTATTCCTTCTCTTCTCATACACAGAGCAGGGAACTCTACTCTCGACCCCTCCATACTTCTTCACCTCTTCCACCAAGCCTAACCCTAATATGAGCTTCCAACGATCGGCCATGGTTGGGCAGACACCACCACACTGAGCAATGACGACGGCGACTCACGGCTGCACGAGTCCTCTTCCTCTGCGACATCAGACTGCGCTCGAGCCTTCCCCGGCTATTCTCTTTCTCCGGCGATGAAGTTCGATGGCGCCCAGGTGATGGCCATGTTCCAGCAGTTCATGGAGGCACAGAACCATCAGGCTGTGCAGTTCCGTGCTACGGTTATGGATGCCCTCAGGAGCCAAGAGCCGGCTCCACCAGCACCGGTAGCACCTACAGCGCCAGCAGTACCGAGACTAGAGACCGCCAGAGATTACCAGAACCTTTGTCCGATGGATTTTTGGGGCCATAAAGGGATAGTGTATGCTGATGAGTGGTTGGAAAATGCCGAGCGGACGCTGAAGATGGCGAGAATTCCAGATGACCTGAAGGTGGAAGTTGCAAGCATGCGACTTTTTTATCTTGCCAGAGCCTGGTACCGAGAGAAGCCTCTATTAGCCGTGCCCCAGGTTCTTTGGATAGACTTTAAAACTCTATTCAAGGAGAAGTTCTCCCCATACGTGGAGCGAGATGAGCTTCGGATGCCGTTCGAGGCATTGCAGTAGGGGAATATGACGGTGGCAGAGTACATATCGGAATTCGCCCGACTCAGAAGGTTCGAAGAGAACCTAGTCAGCGCACCAGAGGATAGGGCTTGGAGTTTCAAGAAGGGCCTCATCAGAGAGTTACGGCATGCAGTGGCAATCAGTCAGACGATGACTTATGCGAGCATCCTCAAGATTGCTCAGGCCGTGGAGAAGGAGATGGACCCGAGGCCCAAGAGGGATAGGGACATCGGTAACAACAGCTATCAGACACCAGCGAAGAGGACTCAGATTCATGCAAGGCCACAGCAGCATCACCATCCAGTCAGAGTTCATGCAGATCAGCCACAGAGGCAGCAGTTGGCGGTTACTTGCAATTACTGTCACCGCCCGGGACATCATTAAGATGAATATCGCAAGAGGCTAAGGCTTTGCTTGTTCTGTGGATCACCCGCCCACCAGGTCAAAGATTGTCCAGAAGCCGCTGAGGGACGAGCATAAGGAGAACCGGGACCCTAGAAAGAGGATTTACCTCTTCATGTCTAGCAACCGCAGGGAGTCCAGCCAGAGGGACGAGTCTACCTCCTGACAGCCGAGGAAGTGGAGACCATCCCAATCCCGGACGAGTACTGAAGACCGGAGGCACTCATGGATCGCTACCTTTCTTTCGATGTTTTCTTTTAGCATCCTTGTTGTTTTTCCATTCGAGACTTGTTTCTACAGTCTCCCTATCTTACCGTTGTTTTATAGTACCTAGTAACTGCTAGTTGACTTTTGATTGTCTCTTGGTATCCAATAAAATTGTTTTTAAAGAACATATACTATCACTCTCTATCATCACTTAGAATTGTCATAAACTTCCTTGAAATTTCTGGATAAAGTTAATAAAATATTTGACAACCTACCATGACCTGGATTATGGAGGACGTGAGCCCACTGCAGCTAGCTGCACACTGGCAAGGTATGGGCTCTAAGCCAAAGTAATTACGGGTATTCACAGGTTCTCAGATATTATTGTAGCTAAGTCCTAAATTTATTTTATTATCGGATAAAGTTGATAAAAGTATTGCGGTAATCTAGTATTATCAGGACAATGGAACTGAAGGTTCACTGCAGCCAGATACATACTAGCGGGGCAGGAAATATAGGGAAAGTGACCTCAGGTATGCAAGATCGCCGGATACTATTGAGACTATTATTTCGTGATCATGATTTCTATTACATATTTTTCTGTGACTATCATTTCATTCTACTTTAATCATGCCAATTTTGAATTTTGTATCTGATCGTGCCTAATCGTGCCCCTGAAATTTCGAGGACAAAATTTTCTAAGGGGGAGAGATTTGTAACCCCACCTTCCCTGAAATATTAAATTTTTGTATTTTTCTGGTATTCTAGAATTTTAGACATATTTATCTATGGTTTGTTTTATGAAATATTAATTTTGTTAGCATCATGATGTTGGTTCAAACTATTTGAATCATTTTGATAGCTATTAAAATGTTAATGACTTAATAGTCCTTTAATCAATTTTTTTATTTTTCTTAATAAATTTGATTGGTTATTTAGCTCAAGAGAGCAATTCAAATTTTGGTTGTAAATTAAGTTTCTCTCCATTTGTAACCAACCTGTAATAAACATTCTAACAACTTTTTGTTCCTTTCTGTAAAATGATAACTGTTTAAGGGTTTTTATGTAAATACTGTACATATCCTTAAATTCTATTTAAAGACCAGTTCCCCTCTCTCTCTCTCTCTCCAAAACTTATTCTTTCTCTTCTCATATTTCAGAGCAGGTAACTCTGCTCTCGACCCCGTGATACTTCTTCACCTCTTCCACCAAGCCTAACCCTAATCTGAGCTTCCAAGGATCGGCCATGGTTGGGCGGACACCACCACACTGAGCAACAATGACGGTGACTCACGGCTGCGCGAGTCCTCTTCCTCTGCGGCATCCGACTGCGCTCGAGCCTGCCCCGGCTATTCCCTTTCTCCGACGAGTCCATCTTCCTCTGACGATTCTTCCATCAACGACTCTCGACGAGTGACAGCGGTGCCATCTCAAATTAGATCGGCAAGCAACGATCCGACGACGGAGCACCCCTTCTTTGCTGAGTCTTCTTCCTCGGCAGCATGGCGACGGCGGCGACGTTTTTCTTCTTTTTGGATCCACGCGGTTACAGAGCAGGAGCTGTTACTCTTCGGTTCAATTGAAGCACTCAGTCGACTTAGTGAGTATGAAATCTCGACGACAATCAAATCCTTGTGGATCGTTTCTTCGATTGAATTTCTGATTGTTTTCCTCCCTTCTTGTTATTCGAATTGTGCGTTGGAAATTTCGTGTAGAATCGGTCGTTCGAACGAAGTTCTGTTCGAATCAATGACAACAATCTGAGGGATCAAGATCGGATCGAACAAGCCATCAGCAAATTGAACTGCAAACTTGAAATATTTGGTAAGTCGCCTCTGTATGTTATTTCAAATTCTTTTGAATTTTGTTTCAGTAGAGTTCCCTCGATCTGAGTCGAGTTTGTTCTTGGATTAATATTCCTCTTTGAACCATGTCCACTTCCTGAAGACGTGTCTGCTCTACAAATCGTGTCTAGGCAGCAATCGTTGATTCATGTGTGTTCATGGCGATGGTTGTACTTGCCGTTCCTCTGTGGTGATTGTCGGATCGATCAATTGATGCACGGCAAATCAATTTTTCTTCAAATCAATTGGTAAAAAATCTATCTCGCCTCTTCTACTGGTAATAATTTAATTCGTTTTGATTGAGCGGTCTATTGTTTCTCTGTGTTACTATTGGACCGATCTATTGGTCATGAGGGGATTATGAGAATTTGATTTTAAAACTTCTGAGTTGGTTTGGATGTTCTATTCTTTGAATTTTTAATTCCCGGTCGATAGAGTACTGAGGCATCTATCTATATTTATTTTCAATTCTTGCCTATCATATGTTCGGTGAAATGGCTGAGCCATGATTCTTTCTTTTAATTTGGACACAGGGATATTTGTGTCGGATCCTGGAGGTGTTGATTAACTGGACTTGGTATTCTCCCCTGTTTTTAGGATCTGTGGTGCAGTATACATCTGTGTCCAGGATTCAAACACATGTATGACTTGTGTTGTCTCTATTCCTGTCTTGGTGATTTGAATGGCTTCTGTACCATAACCGTTAGTAATATTAGGTTAGGCTGTGTGAATGTTGTTAGAAATTGAATTTGCAGATCTCGAATGGGAACCTGGCCAAGTCTTCATTGTGTAAATTCTTTGGTTTGAATCTGTTAAATAGCCGTTATGGATAAGATATGAAGTTTGAATGTCTTGACTGTTGGTTTTGGGTATTCATGTTTTAGTTAAATTTTTAATTGGAGATTGAGTAATAAGTAGTAATGGTAGCAAGTTAGCTAGACTACTCTACAGGATGATGAGTTGTGTATCAATGGGATTTCTCTATAGCAATCTATAATTTCTGATCTTTCCTTTAGATACCAGTGATCACTTTAACTTCACATTATGAGTGGGTTTACATATCTTATTTTAAACAGTTCATAGCATATATTGTAAAATTCCTAAATTTCTACTATTTTTTTTAAATAAATTTGATACTGATTTTTTTATTTTTGTATATTGTACATCGCGTAGTTGCATTGTACGTTGCGCACAAAATTTTATTTTTCGTAATTGCTCGACTAGTACGACTATGTGCGAGCGTACATATTTTTGAAAAATATTTTTTTTTCTATTTTTATAGTTTCGAAATAATATAGATAATAATTATTTTTAGCTATCGTGCCTAAATTTTCAAGTTTATGATTTTAATTATGAAAAGCCTTTCATTTATACAGATATAATAATAAATAATTTTCCTATAAAATGGTATATTAGAAAAGTATATTTATGTAAATATTATTTGGACATACATATATATTTCGTAATTATTTATTAGTTTATTTTTAAATAATAATATAATTTTCAAAATTATTATTATTAGTATTTTTGGAAAATATATTTTAAAATTATTGTGGCGATTTAAATCTTGATTTAATTTTATGGATTTATTTAAATAGTTAAATTAATATATATATTTGAAATTTGATTGTTTTTAAACTAAAGGATGGAATTTAATTAGATTTAAATTGATTTAGATTTGGATTGAAATTTATTGAATTTGATTTAAAATAAATAGAGGAATTATCTAAAGGGATTTGCAACTATCATAATCCTTATCTAAATAGTAGCTTCCACCTCCTATATAAGGAGAGGCTCATTATTCTCTATTCCATTAATTTTCTCCACCTACAAATGTGTTTGTGCATCGTGTCCGTGCACATCAAGCCATATCCATTCACTTCTTCTATTTTTCATCCAAATTGATTAATGTTCTCATTAAAGAAATTCTCTTTTCCCTTCCATCTATTTTCTCTTATCACAAATTCTTACTATCCTTTTATCGATCAACCAAGTCCGTCTATCCTAGTAGTCCTTAAATTTCGAGTACAAAAATTTTCAAAGGTGGGTAGATTTGTAAATCATCTTCCCGAAATTATTATTTTTTTAAATTATATCTAAATATTTTAATTTCGTGTTTAAAAGTAATTTTCGTAGAAATTTTGTAAAAGATATTTTGTGATTACTTTTGTTACCAAAAACTAGTTTTAAATTAATGGTTTGAAATAATATTTCTAAAAAAAAAATGTTCTCGAATTTTTATTTGAAATATAAAATATATTTTTATTATTTTTGGTCTTCTAAAAATTGGTTTTTAAAAAAAAATGAGCGATAAAAGGTTTTTTTGTCTATTTATTTTTAAATAACGATTTGGATTTATAAAAGTAAGTTTTATAATATTTAATGACATCGAGTATTATTTTGATATTTTAATCAGTTATTTGATTATATTTGAATTTATTTAAATTATCTTGATGGTTATCAACTATACTTTAAATTATGTTGATAATTTAAATATTGTTTAAAATACTTACGATGACTAATTGGAGCATTACGATTTGTCTAATCTAGATTTGAAATATTATTTGATTAAATGATTTATTTATTATTTGATTTAAATTATTTTGATAAATATTAGATATTTTAAAGTTATTATGTTGAGTTTGATTTGGATTTGGATTCATATGATTTGAATTATTTGATAATATAGAATAATACTTAAAGTTATTATGGTGATCATTTAAAGGATTGCAATCATATTGATTTGTTTTTTAAATAATTTATTTGATTTAAATTTATGGGAAGATTTATCCATTAGAAATTCTTACCCTATTGGAATCATATCTAGCATTAATAAGATCATTTTTTATTTAAATCAAATCCTATCTAATTTAGGAGATAAATCTGAAATAAATACCTATGTAAACCCAATACATCTCCTTCTATCAGCCATAATTCAAAATTATTTTTAATCCAATAGAAACTCTAAAATTCATCATTAGAATTCAGTCCCGCTTTTTAGCAGTAAGAGCAACTTAGAACGACGATATCTCCTAGCTCCGAACTCCGTTTCGCTTCCAGTTTTTTAAAAGAAGCGTATCGAGGTAAGGTTTCCAAAAATATATTTTAATAGACAAAATTCGTTATGTAGATTTCTACAAAACTGTTTGAGTATCTAGTGTCCCAAAAATAAACGTGTTTTAGTATTTTTGCGATTTCGAGAGATTTCGGAAACGAAAATGCGATTCGTTTAGTTTTTCGGAAGGCTAATACGAAAACCTATACCATATCCTAACTTCAGAATTTATTAAATAAATGTAATAGGTGCAGTATTAATTATAATTAGATAATAGACTATTTTCAGCATCTGAAGTTGTTCCTGCACCTTCCTCTTTGTGCGCTGTTGTTGATTCATCGCCAGGAAATCATCTTACCTCACTCGGACATCAGGCAAGACACCTTGCCTTTACTGTTTAATTTTTTGCTCAATATCATGCATGTTTTATTTCTTGGTTTTTCAAAATCATATGTAGTTGTAAATTATTATACTTTAGTTTTTTTATGCACTTGGCCTAGAGTTAAGGGACCACCTTTGTTTGTGCCGCATTCATTGACTCGACACATGTGTACCACGATGTCACGTGTCTCATATAGATTCGAACTTGCGTACCGACCGTACATCGGTGCGTACAGGACGAGCGTTAGGATATAACTGCTAATATAGTTGTCTAGAAGACTTAGCGGTTATTAGAAATATCGTGGTGTGGATTCAGCACGAGTAGTGCATGGGAAGGGTGAGACAGTTATTAGGCGCAGGGGCTTTCACATATTTACTTTTCTCTAGCTGCCATTTGTGACTCAGCCGAGAGCTAGTGTGCCGTGCACTTATTTACTTTTCTCTAGATGCCACTAGTGCCTCAGTTGAAACACAAATGTGCCGTGCATTTACTTTCCTCTATCTGCCGTTAGTGACTCACCCAAGAGCTAGTGGCCGAGCATTTATTTTTCTCTAGATGCCCCTTAGCTCTCACTCGAGTGCTAATGGGCCGTGCATTTACTTTTTCTAGACGCCACTAGTGCCTTGGTTGAAACGCTAACGCGCCGTGTTTCTAATCTCGAGAGCCCTTGTGTAGAACGTTGTCTTCAAAGTGCATTTTCACATAGAATGGTTAAGGACCTTTATTTGTTTAGTCATATATATACTTTTATGTTGAGCTTCTATTATTCAGTTATTGGCATGATATTATGTGTCTTGTTACGTCCCTCTGAGGACCTGGTTATCTCGCTAGGTGTGTGCTCTTATCTTACGCAGGTGTTCTAGCTCTAGCCGTGATCATCGCTATATCTTCGAGGATGATTGCAATTGGATCGTCTTCGCTTCGCTCGCCAAAATTATTTTATTTTCCATGTATTTCGTCTTTTGCTTGTTGGTAGTGGATTTGTCTCCGCCCAATATATTGTACAAATACATTTCCATAGATGATTATATGAATTCTTTATTTTCCTTTATTTGTGGATGAGATTAGTTGTTATGGTTTCTACTGCATATTACAGCTTATGTATACATACAAGGCCATGTACTTCGTATGTATACAGTTGGCATGTCTACGTTCCAAGTCCTACGTATTTTGGGACTGGGGCGTTACATATATATCAAATATATTTTGGGGCATTTGTTAAGGATGGAGGGTTATAACAGAGACTTGGCAGGAATGTAATGGATTAGGCTCTAGTGGGTTGTGTGCCAGTTTAACATAGACTAGGCATTAAGTACTAGAGTAAAAGTAACTTGGCTAAGATATAGAATTAGGATTGATAAGCTAAGTCTGACTTGAACAATTAGTGGAGTGCCCTAGTCATTGGCTTATGGTTTTGTTATAGGTTGGGACCACATTGGTGTAGATACTAACAGTTGGAAGGAACCATGAAGGCTTTGATAAAAACCTGATAGATTCAACCTTTAGTTAATATTCTGATTATGTCAAGCTTTGTACTACTTTGATATAACCTTAACACTATTATTTATTTAGAGTAGGCTTATTTCTTAGCATTATCTTAGATGATTAGTTTATACAAAGGGAGTGAGTTTTTAGCTATTAAGTAATGATTAGAAATTAACCAACTTGTAATCATGAAACATGAGGACATCCAGCTCTATTTTCTATCTCCAGAGCAAGGCAAGTACACCGACTTGAACCCTTTACTCTGTATTTCTGTCTTACTTCATGTTCTCATATTGACACGTTGTACACACGATTGATCATTTTTCATCATTCATCGTTCATTGTTCATAGTTCATTGTTCAGTGTTCTTTACTTATACATTGGGTAGGGAAATACTATAGATATGTGACCAATCCTATATTAGCTAGGCATTGACTAATAGCTTAGGTCTCATATCGTGCACGTGGGACTCTAAGCCGTACCATTATTCATGTGCTCTTGTATCCTGTACTACCCCAGTCGGTCACTGTTTGCCATTGATTATAAAAGAACAGAACAGTTTTATGGGAGGACTGGACTTTTACTTCACAATACAAACTCGCTCATACAAAGAAAGCCTAGAAATGAAAACCTAGGTACAGCAATCTAAGTACAATTGTTTAGTTTTGATTCTGGGGGGTGACGATAGAGGCTCGGGAAAGCGACGGCAGATCTGCCTTACTCCTTGGACGATCGGACGTAGCCTCGGCTCTGATGAAGAAATGCTCTCGGAGCGTGTGGGAAGACTCTGCTGTGCGTGCGTTTGTCTCTTTGTGTATCCAGCCGGGGGTCCTCTCTCTTGCAAGGGAATGGCACCTTGCTATTTATAGGAATGGGGTGTGATCATTAGGGTTTGCAATGATTGCCCTAAAAGAAGTCGACGGCTTGGAAATTTAATTGCCATTTTCCTTGATCCTATCTTATTGGCAATTAATCTGGACCACTAATCTTGATTGCAACGAATCTGGACTATTAATGCTGATTGTGTAAAATCTGTATGGGTAATTAATATTGATTGTCATGAAT
This sequence comes from Iris pallida, assembly GCA_029216955.1. Taxonomy (NCBI): domain Eukaryota; kingdom Viridiplantae; phylum Streptophyta; class Magnoliopsida; order Asparagales; family Iridaceae; genus Iris; species Iris pallida. The sequence goes on from JANAVB010017658.1 coordinate 60,042, forward strand.
CCTTGGGAAGCTCGGATCTCCTGCCACGTGTTTAATCCACGTGATTACAATAAATCTGCTTTGATTTGGGTAATTATGATGATTGCACTAAATCTGGTTGTTGGGATTTGTCGATAAGTCTTGATTGATTTAATGCCACGTGTCTAACCATCATTACGGGGAAACTGACCTTCTGCCACGTGTCATAACCGCAAGCCACCGCCGCATAAGGGTAGCTTCTTAGGTTTTGAACCGCATGAAGGTGGCAGCCGCATAAGTGTAGCCTCCGAAATCTGAGCCGCATGGGGGTGGTTTCCAGTTGAGCCGCATAAGACTAGCCACGTGTCAAGGCTGCATGGGTATGGCCTCTCAATATTTGAGCCGCATGGAGATGATCCCTATGATCTGAGCCGCATGAGGACAGCGGCCGCATGGGGTGGCTTCTTAGGATTTGAGCCGCATGATGATGGTCTCTACGATCCGAGCCGCATGAGACCATCAGCCGTATGGGGAGGTGGCAACCGCATAGGAAGCTTTGGAGTTGGTGGATCGTGCCAGCTGTATTGTAGATTTTCTTTATTTTCCGAAGAAAGTGCTGTCATGTCAGAGTTCATCATCATTTCAGTCTTTAATGTCAGAGTCTTCACTTTACGTCAGAGCATTTAATGGGAGCAGTAACTTTATGGTCAGCTGTAAAAAGCAAGATGCATAGGGCCACGTGATTCTTTCCTGAGCCGCATGAGGCTCTGATAGATTCCTGAGCCGTATGAGGCTCCTTCTGTTTTGAGCCGTATGGGCTTCTTCTGTTTTGAGCCGCATAGGCTTCTTCTTGTTCTTTTTCATGCTTCTACAAGACCCCCTTCAAAGTTTTCAATTTGAAAAATTGAAATACTTTGAATAAGAAGCATGGCTATATGAGCTCCGCTGGCCGCATAGGATGTTCTGGCCGTATAGACTTCTTGGCCGCATGGCCTGTCTGGCCGCATAGACTCCCTAGCCGCATGGGCTCCCTGCCACGCGTGCGTCTCATTAATTGCCCTTAATTCGTTTTAGAGCCGTCTTTTGGAGGAATCCCAAGAGTTGGTTCATTAAATATTTGGATTTTATGTCCTGGGTGAATCTCCTTTATGAGAGGGGGCAAAATCCGAGGAGTCGGTTTTGCCTGCAACACACGACCCGAAGCGGTTATCGGTCCACGTGCCCCCCTATGTCTGCCTATAAATAGGGGTACTTTTAGGACAGAGAAGCTTCTTTGCTTTCTTTTGTCTTCCTCTTTTCTTGCCCTAAGCCACTGTCTTTGTTTTCCTTCTCCGATCATCAATCGACGATGGCCCCCAAAGCTTCCAAAGCCTCCAAAGCTCCCAAGGCCTCTGCTGCGGCGAAAGGCAAGAAGGCGGCGGCCTCATCGCCGACTGTAGCGCCTCCAGTCCATCCTGACGTCCACCCTGCCATCAAGGGTAAGGACTATATAGAATATCGAACACTTCAAACCCTGAAACAATGGCTTTGTTGCATATTTTTTATGCACAAGCCTTCTTCCCCTCAGCATTCAATGCGTTCTTCGTCTTTATTGAACTGCCTAAAGTTCAGTGCGATGAAGCCGCATATGTTGTATGGGCCGCATGAACTTCTCATATCCGGGCCGCATGGGGTATGCCCTATGTTTGAGCCGTATGAGAACGTCTGAGCCGCATAAACACCTTTAGAACTGAACCGCATGAAACCTCTCTGAACAGAATCGTATGAGTTTCTAATGGACTGAGCCGCATGAGGCTCTGGTGTAAAAACCCCTAAATTTTCTACTATTTTCTTTATTATTAAATTTGGTACTGATTTAAAATTTTGTATTGTACGTCGCATAGTCGTATTATACGTCGTGCATGAAATTTTATTTTTCGTAGTTGCTCGTCAAGTGCGAATATGTGCGAGTGTACATATTTTAGAAAAATATTTTTTCTATTTTATTATACACTTTCAAAATATTATATAATTATTATTCTTACTATAAAAAGCCTTTTTGTTTTTAGCAGTTATTAATCATAAATAATATTTTATTGTATACTAGAAAAAGCATATTATGTAAAGAATATTTGTGCATACATATATTTCGTAATTATTTATTAGTCTATTTTAAATAAAAATATAATTTTTGAGATTTATTAATATTAATATTTTATTATTCAAAAAGATATTTAAAAATAATTATTATTTTTGAAATTATTATTATTGGTATTTTGAAAAATATATTTGGAAGTTATTGTGGCCATTTGAATCTTGATTTGATTTTTGGATTTATTTAAATAGATTAAATTAATATCTATAATTGAGATAGGATTTAATTAATTTGATTTTAAACTAAGAGAATTTGATTTGATTTAAATTAGATTTGGTTTTGGATTTGGATTTGATTGCTTTTAAATTAAATTAGGAAATATCTAAATTGGGTTTAAAGGAATCCTAATTCTTATCTAATTGGGAATTTCCATATCCTATAAATAGGCAGGTACTCCTCCATATTATTTTCACCACAAATCATCTTTCAAACCATCCTTGTCAAAAATTTTCTCTTTTTTCGTCATAAATTCAGCCTCAATTTTCAAATGTTGTACCAACTTCGAATGACCATAACTCCCAACTCCGGACTCCGTTTGACCTCCAATTTTTTTTGTTGGAATCGTATTGAGGTATATTTTCTGAATATAAATTTTATTTTTATAAATTCGAAACTTAATTTTCTGTAAAATTTGTGGAGTGTTAGTTGTCCGAAATCTGACACGTTTTAGTGTTTCTGAGATTCTGGGAGAACCAGGAATCAGAATCATGAACCGTTTGAAGTTTCGGAATGCTGACGGAAAAATACACATCATATATTTTTCTCAAAAATTTTCTAGAATATTTTATTTTTGGTTTTTATTTTAGAAGTTTGTCACATCGTCTGAGTTCATCTTGTGTAGCCCTGTGACTATTCTGTACCCAACTGGATTGTCGGTTTCACCAGCAAGGACCTCAGGCAAGACACCTTGCCATTTACTGTTTGTTTATTTTAGCTCATATTTCCTGCATTATTCATTATTTTCTTATGCAAAATAAACTGTGATACATGGCATAACCTGTTAGAATTTACTATTCAGTTTCTTGCTATGTATTATTTTCTTACACATTAAACTTCGAGTTAAGGGACCACCCTTTGTGTGTTGCATTCATAGGCCTTGACACGTTTATACCACTTTGTTGTGTGTCACATACAGGACTCGGACATGCGTGATTGGCTGGCCACTAGTACGTATAAGCCGTGCGTTAGGAAATAACTGCTAATAGAATTGCATGCTAGAAGACTTAGCAGTTATGAGTTGGCATTGGGTGGGGAGAACGTGATTGGAAGTTGACTACCACCCTATCTATCGTAGACTCGCTCGCTACTGAGGAACGATAGGTAGACTATATGCTATAGACTCGCTCGGTACTGAGGAATAGTATATGGTGTTGTGACTCGCTACTGAGGTACTGTATTGGTATTTTCTTGACTTGACCGGGTAGTCATGCGACCATGAACTATTCTTAAAACTGCATTCACCTAGATTTGGTTAGGCGCCCTTATCCGTTAGGTATGAGTACCTTTGGTTTGGGTACTTGTATCTGACCGTGGCTTGAAACAATAACTTGTCGCAGATTAGTTTGTCACATCTTGTCATTGTTTGGTTGTAGGTGTGACTTACTACTTCGATGAGAAGGTATTGAACCTTGTTGGGGTCCGGATACCATATTGGATTCATAGTATGGAAAGATACGTCACCATGAATTAGTTTACCATCTTCTGTCCTTGTTTGGTTGGAGGGATGGTACGTTCGTTCTATAGGTGTGTATTGGACCATGTTATAATTCAATTGACTTATTTATTTGAGCAATATTTATTCAGTTTATATGGCATGATGTTATGTGTCTTGTTACGTCCCTCTGAGGACCTGGTTATCTCTCCAGGTGTGTGCTATTGTCTTTTGCAGGTGTTCTAGCTCTAGCCGTGATCATCGCTATTTCTTCGAGGATGATTGCACTTGGATCGTCTTCGCTTCGCTCGCCAAATTTATTTCCTTTCTCATGTATTTTTCTTTACTTGTTGGTAGTGGATTTGTCTCCGCCCAACATATTGTATCAAAACAATTCATTATCATTATATGATATCTTTTATTCATTTATTTTGCGTGGATGAGATTAGTTATGGTTCTACTGCATTTTACAGCTTATGTATTCGTACGAGATTTCTATATATTGGAGTGTACTTCGTATGAATACAGCTGGCATGTCTACGTTCCTAGTCCTACGTATTTTGGGACTGGGGCGTTACATGTTTTTGTGGTGGCCCATGCAGGTCGAGATAAATTGTTTGGTTACTTTACCGTACCAAGCAAGCCTGCGTATAGGATTAGAGTCTAGGATCTCATCTACATACTTGACCTCTTTTCTCGATTCCATGTTCGACCGACTCATCGATTGTATCTTGTTTGATTCCTTCTATCGTTATTCTTATCTTCACTTCGTGCCTGCTAGAGATTAACCCTACTAGTTAGATGTCCCAAACAACCTTAGCTTAATTCTTTTAAGTTGGGTTGAATATCCCACGACCTGACACACCCTTGACCATTAAGGAGAATACAAATAGGATTATCTAGACTATAGGGACTAGAGGGAATTAATCCATTTGGACAACCAAGCCTTGGTTAATAAAACCGTAGAATGATGGTATAGGAGTAAACAAGACTTAGATCCTTATGACACTTAGACTATTCATATTGGTTCTTATTTCATCTACCCTCGTGCCTATGTTTTACTATCTAAACTAATGATGCTAATGTAGCCTAGTTTTTGCAAGCTAAATTCTTTATCAAGCTTGTTCATGACATATGTTATTGGATGTATCCACTAACGTATTGTCTACTCAGAACCGGTGCATGATGGTCTGATCAACCTAGTACACTTTGGTTCGCTTTTGTCTATTATTCTACGTGAATGGGACATACCTAAACTTGTCCTCTAGAGTCCCATCCTCGACTGCCTTGGTAACTCATTTTGAATTATTCTGTCACCTTTGAACCACATATTCGTATTCGATAACGCCTCCTTCGAACTCTATATCGCTTTCGCCCTCACCTATTTTAGAAGGACAAAGGTGTTATACTAGAACTTCCTCTAACTGTCCTATCACCATTACCACCCAATGTAACTATATCTTTGTCTTGAACTACTCGACCTTTCCTTCGACACTAAATTTACAATCTTGACTTTCTAATCACTTGAATTTAAGAGTGATTACAATCGTCTCTTAATCATACCCTCAACCTAGACTACGACCATATAAACTTCTTTGAACCCTCCTATCTACTATTGTGCCTTCTCACCCCCTCCTAATTCTTAATTTCGAGGACAAAATTCTTTTAAGTTGGGTAGGATGTAAAACCCCTAAATTTTTTACTATTTTCTTTATTATTAAATTTGGTACTGATTTAAAATTTTGTATTGTACGTCGCATAGTCGTATTATACGTCGCGCACGAAATTTTATTTTTCGTAGTTGCTCGTCAAGTGCGAATATGTGCGAGCGTACATATTTTAGAAAAATATTTTTTCTATTTTATTATACACTTTCAAAATATTATATAATTATTATTCTTGCTATAAAAAGCCTTTTTGTTTTTAGCAGTTATTAATCATAAATAATATTTTATTGTATACTAGGAAAAGCATAATTATGTAAAGAATATTTGTGCAAACATATATTTCGTAATTATTTATTAGTCTATTTTAAATAAAAATGTAATTTTCGAGATTTATTAATATTAATATTTTATTATTCAAAAAGATATTTAAAAATAATTATTATTTTTAAAATTATTATTATTGGTATTTTGAAAAATATATTTGGAAGTTATTGTGGCCATTTGAAATATTGATTTGATTTTTGGATTTATTTAAATAGATTAAATTAATATCTATAATTGAGATTGGATTTAATTGATTTGATTTTAAACTAAGAGAATTTGATTTGATTTAAATTAGATTTGGATTTGGATTTGGATTTGGATTTGATTGCTTTTAAATTAAATTAGGAAATATCTAAATTGGGTTTAAAGGAATCATAATTCTTATCTAATTGGGAATTCCCACATCCTATAAATAGGCAGGTACTCCTCCATATTATTTTTACCACAAATTATCTTTCAAACCATCCTTGTCAAAATTTCTCTCTTTTTTCGTCATAAATTCAGCCTCAATTTTCAAAGGTTGTACCAACTTCGAATGACCATAACTCCCAACTCCGGACTCCATTTGACCTCCAATTTTTTTTGTAGGAATCGTATTGAGGTATATTTTCTGAATATTAATTTTATTTTTATAAATTCAGAACTTAATTTTCTGTAAAATTTGTGGAGTGTCAGTTGTCCGAAATCTGACACGTTTTAGTGTTTTTGAGATTCTGGGAGAACCAGAAATCAGAATCACGAACCGTTTGAAGTTTCGGAATGCTGACGGAAAAATACACATCATATATTTTTCCTAAAAAATTTTCAAAATATTTTATTTTTGGTTTTTATTTTAGAAGTTTGTCACATCGTCTGAGTTCATCTTGTGTAGCCCTGTGACTATTCTGTACCCAACTGGATTATCGGTTTCACCAGCAAGGACCTCAGGCAAGACACCTTGCCATTTGCTGTTTGTTTATTTTCACTCATATTTCCTGCATTATTCATTATTATCTTATGCAAAATAAACTGTGATACATGGCATAACCTGTTAGAATTTACTGTTCAGTTTCTTGCTATGTATTATTTTTTTACATATTAAACTTAGAGTTAAGGGACCACCCTTTGTGTGTTGCATTCATAGGCCTTGACACGTTTATACCACGTTGTTGTGTGTCACATATAGGACTCGGACATGCGTGATTGGCTGGCCACCAGTACGTATAAGCCGTGCGTTAGAAAATAACTGCTAATAGAATTGCATGCTAGAAGACTTAGCAGTTATGAGTTGGCATTGGGTGGAAAGAACGTGATTGGAAGTTGACTACCACCCTATCTATCGTAGACTCGCTCGCTACTGAGGAACGATAGGTAGACTATATGCTATAGACTCGCTCGGTACTGAGGAATAGTATATGGTGTTGTGACTCGCTACTGAGGTACTACATTGGTATTTTTTTGACTTGACCGGGTAGTCATGCGACCATGAAATGTTCTTAAAACTGCATTCACCTATATTTGGTTAGGCGCCCTTATCCGTTAGGTATGAGTACCTTTGGTTTGGGTACTTGTATCTGACCGTGGCTTGGAACAATAACTTGTCGCGGATTAGTTTGTCACATCTTGCCATTGTTTGGTTGTAGGTGTGACTTACTACTTCGATGAGACGGTATTGAACCTTGTTGGGGTCCGGATACCATATTGGATTCATAGTATGGAAAGATACGTCACCATGAATTAGTTTACCATCTCCTGTCCTTGTTTGGTTGGGGGGATGGTACGTTCGTTCAATAGGTGTGTATTGGACCATGTTATAATTCAATTGACTTATTTATTTGAGCAATATTTATTCAGTTTATATGGCATGATGTTATGTGTCGTGTTACGTCCCTCTGAGGACCTGGTTATCTCTCCAGGTGTGTGCTATTGTCTTTCGCAGGTGTTCTAGCTCTAGCCGTGATCATCGCTATTTCTTCGAGGATGATTGCACTTGGATCGTCTTCGCTTCGCTCGCCAAATTTATTTTCTTTCTCATGTATTTTTCTTTACTTGTTGGTAGTGGATTTGTCTCCGCCCAACATATTGTATTAAAACAATTCATTATCATTATATGATATCTTTTATTCATTTATTTTGTGTGGATGAGATTAGTTATGGTTCTACTGTATTTTACAGCTTATGTATTCATACGAGATTTCTATATATTGGAGTGTACTTCGTATGAATACAGCTGGCATGTCTACGTTCTTAGTCCTATGTATTTTGGGACTGGGGCGTTACATCTGGCCATCTTCTAACTTTGTTTCTTTTTATCTTTGATTCTTGCAGCATCCCTGCCGAAGGCTGAGATCATTGTGAAGGAAGAGCTGCTGCCTCCTTTCAAACAAGAGTCATCACTCGTTAAGGAGGAGGTAATACCAAAAATGGAGGAACAGAAAGGAGAGCTGGCGCATATTGAAGTTGCTGTAAAGGAGGAGCCTCAGTCTGACGGCAGTAGTATTGGGAGTTCTGACCCTCTTGCTCCGGATGAGGATTTCGCTCAAGTAGATCCTTCATATAAAAAATGGTTGAGGGATTGGTATATGCGCCCCCGCAACTAGGATTTTGTAGGCCCTCATAAATGTCCGTCTTTTTTCTTGATATTTCTGTCTGTCTTTAGCTGTAGTTTATGTTTTCCTTCTTTTGGTCATCAATGTAATCTTCTTCCTTCTTGTCTGAATGAAATGATAGAGGACTTTTCTGGCTTGCTCATGAGATGTAGTCGTGTGAATGTAACTGATTTTGAATGAACAGGATACATTCGCTCTATTCTTTGGTTGTAGTAGTTGCCCCAATGGGAGACTTTCTGTGGACATATTATCCTTGGCGTACTCCGGTTTAGAATACGGATAATAAGACGAGAGAAAACCAACATACTTACTCAGAGGTAATGAGACGTGGCAAGTGTGGGAGTTTTACCGCGGGGTCTTCCTACTCAGAGGTAATGAGGACATGGCAGAAGTGGACTCAGCAGAGGATATTTGTGGTCAACAGTGGACATTTGTGGGCCTATTATCCTTGGCGTGCTCCGTTTTTGGGTACGGATAATAAGACAAGAGAAAACCAATATACTTACTCAGAGGTAATGAGGACGTGGCAAGTATGAGGGTTTCTTCGATGGAGCCTTCCTACTCAGAGGTAATGAGGACGTGGCAGGAGTGGGCTCCATGAAGGGGTACATAGAACGACTCAGAGGTAATGAGGACGTGGAAGTTCTATGTAAGGGGGGATTTGTTTTTGGCGGAAGTGAAACAACTCAGAGGTAACATCGACGTGGTTGTTTTAGGAAATTTGTGGATCCGTTACCTTTTTTTGTGCACTGAAAGTGCGGGTAGTGGATCATGAGGAGGGAGCTCTTTTAAGAAGAAAGTTCAGAGGTATGATCATACATGACTTACTACCTAAAAGACGTGATATAGATTTATCTGGAGTGACCGGAGTGTAAGTTCAGCGGTACCTGCGGGTACATAACTCGACAATCTAGAGAATATGGAGTCAGAATGTAAGTTCAGCGGTACCAGCGGGTACATAACTCAACAATCTGGGATTTGGAGGATATTGTTTCAGACATAATACTTCTTCAGGAACTTGCCGTTGATAGGAAACATGAGCAAGTCTTCATTTTGTTTCACGAGGCGGTAAGCATCGTTGGAGAAGACAGCCTCAATGACAAATGAACCTTTCTACTTTGGCTGAATTTCCTGGCGGTTTTGTGAGTCATAACCATCGGCCTTCGAACTGCCAGAACGAGATCGCCCACTTGGAATGTTCTGATCTTAACCTTCTTATTGAAGGCTCCCGAGATGCGTGCTTGGTATAGCTCGATTCGTTGTTGAGCTAGTAGGCGCTTTTCATCCAGGGCCTCCAACTCTTGTAGTCGGCGATGGTGATTATCATCTGTCGTCAATCGATAGGTAAGGATGACGCGGAGCGAGGGGATTTGAGTCTCCAATTGGAGAACTGCTTCACTCCCGTATACCAAGGAGAATGGCGTGTTCCCGGTGGCCGTTCGTACTGTAGTGCGGTACGCCCATAAGCATTCGCCGAGCTTCTCATTCCAGTCGCGCTTGTTTGATGACACGAACTTCTTGAGAATCTTGATGATTGTTTTGTTGAATGCTTCTGGCAACCCATTTGCTGCTGGATTGTATGGCAATGAAAAGACATTCTGGATTCGGTGTTTGTCGCAGAACCGATAGAAGGCATGGCTCATGAACTGCGGACCATTATCATGGATGATCCTTCGGGGCAGTCCATAGCGGTAGATTACATGATGCTTGAGGAAGTTGATCACGTTTGATGTCTTCACTTCTGTAAGTGGAATAGCTTCTGCCCATTTTGAGAAGTAATTTGTGATTGCGAGTATGAAACGATGTCCTCGGAATGAAGGTGGAGTGATTGGACCGATGATGTCCATTCTCCATGCTTCGAATGGCCAGGACGCTACTGTCGGATGTAGAAACTCGGATGGTTGGTGAATAAAATCTGCATGGACTTGACAGGCTTTGCATTTTCGTGCATAGTCTATTGCATCCGCAACCATCATGGGCCAGTAGTAGCCCATCCGGCGAAGACGGTCTTGTAATTTTAGACCAGGCTGATGGGCCCCGCAGACACCGTCATGAGCTTTGTGTACGGCTTCTTTGGCTTCTATATTTGATAGACACCAAAGCAGTAATCCATCGTAGGATCGTCGATACAGCATTTTCGTCTCTGTATCGTAGAAGAATCTGAGGGAACGCCTTCTGATAGAGGTGGCCTCCTTTGGGTTTTCGGGCAAGATGCCATAGACTACAAAGTCTATGAATGGCTGTCTCCAGTCTGGTGTTTTGTCAACCGTCTGAGCAGAATGACTCGCCACAAACTGAACGTTATTCTTGGGACATACCAGTTCGTGGCCTATCACATCCACCGAGTGATGAGCATAGTTCGGAACTGCTAGGGAAGCGGTAAGGCCAGCTAAGGCATCAGCTTCGATATTTTAGAGTCTGGGAACGTGTTCTATGAAGAACCCTTCGAACGACGAAATGATGCTGATCGCCATTTGGTGATAGGGGATTATGTCTTCATGGCGGACTTCATATGAACTCCGGATCTGATTGACGATTAACTGCGAGTCGACGTATGCTTCAAGGTATTCTACCCCCAGTTCCTTCGCAAGTCGGAGGCTAATGACCAAAGCGTTGTACTCGGCCATATTTTTTGAACAGGGCTCCGTGAGGGAATAGGCCCGATTGATTACCAACCCGGAGGGAGAAATCAGCACCACTCTGACTCCAACGACGATGTTGCCCTTGGGCCCAGTTCTGGAAGTGCCGTCGAAGAACATTCGCCATATGGTATCATGAGAGGCCACATGTGAGTCGACAACCTCATCTGGAATCTCTTCGTATATTCGGGTTGACTCCGAACCTGGATGGGCTGCTAAAAAGTCTGCCAGAGCTTGACCTTTAATAGCCTTTTGTGGGACGAAGATCATGTGGTAGGGAGACAACAATATCGCCCATGTAGCGAGGCGAGAGCTGAGTGCCCCTGGCTTGGTCATGAGGACCCTGAGGGGGTTGACTCGTGAGATCATATATATGGTTTGTCCCGTGACATAGTGTCGCGTCTTCTGAATGGCGAACACCAGGGTGAGGCATTCCTTCTCCACGGAGGTATATCAGTGTTCCGGCCCCATCATCATTCGACTGAGGTGATATATAGCCTGCTCATGACCTGTATTGTTGTTTTGTGCTAACAGAGCGCCGAAAGAATGCTCCATCGCTCGTACATAGAGCAGGAATGGTTTTCCAGCAACCGGGGCCACTAGGACTGGAGGGTTTGACAGATATTCTTTGATGCTGTCGAAGGTACGTTGGCATTCTTCATCCCATACGAATGAGATGCCCTTCTTCATGAGGTGAGTGAATGGTTGACATCGTCCGGAGAGGTTGGAAATGAACCTCCTGATGTAAGCTAGCCTCCCTTGAAGGCCTCGGAGTTCACGAAGATTTCTCGGGGGACCCATCTCCATGATCGCCTTTGTCTTCTCCGGATCTATATGAATTCCCTGGGCAGTAATGTTAAAACCCAGGAATTTTCTACTGGATACGCCCAAGAAGGATTTGGTAGGATTCATCTTCAAGTTGTGCGCTCACATCAGGTCGAACACTGTCCTCAGATCATGCAGATGATCTTCCTTAGAGCGGCTTTTGACGGCGATGTCGTCGACGTAGAATTCCACTGTCTTACGTAGATGGTCTCTAAAGATGATGCTCATAGCTCTTTGATAGGTGGCACCAGCGTTCTTTAAACCAAAAGGCATGATTGTGTAGCAGTATGTGCCAATCGGTGTTCGGAATGATGTGTGCTTCTCGTCGTCGGGAGACATCTTGATTTGGTTGTATCCCGAGAAACCATCCATGAATGACATGCGCTCGAAGCCGCAGGTGTTATCGATCATGATGTCCGTGATAGGGAGGGGGAACTCATCTTTAGGACATGCCTCGTTCAGATTGCGAAAGTCGATACAGATTCGAATCTTTCTATTTTTTTTGAGGACCGATACTATGTTGGAAACCCAGTCCGGATGTTGTTCCTCACGAATGAAGCTACTGGCTATCAGTTTGTTGACTTTGGTGTCTGGGCGAAAGCGTCGCTGTTGTTGCTTGACCGATTTTGCGTCCGGCCGGATGTTGAGCTTGTGAAGTGCAACCTCGGAGTTCAGTCCTGGCATATCTTCGTAGCTCCAAGCAAACACGTTGATGTATTCTCTGACGAGTTGTAGTAGTGATTCTCGCTCTTCGTCCGTCAGATTCTTACTGACGAAGATGGGCTTTGGAGAGGACTTATCACCGAGATCGACTTGTACAACCTTATCCTCGGTGGGAGGCTCTCTTTGTTCGAACCGCTTCTCCCATTGTGCATCTAGTTGTTGGGCCCACGGCTCTAATTCAAGGAGTTCGGGAATGTCTTCTTCTTCTTCGTAAGCGTCGGCGAATGCCATATTGACAGACAAGACTTGCCTGACTACATCTCCGATGCTGATATCTGAATCAGAAGTTGGTGATCCGGTTGAGTGTGAATGCCAGTCGTATTCCTCATCTGAGCTTTCAGGGGTCGTTGCAGGCGTAACATACCTCATTCCACATCGGGTCTTATTGTAGTAATCCCGTGGTTTTCCGGCAGGGACTAGCAACTGTAAAGGTAACCGCCGACCAGTGCTGTAGTTCAAGCTTGGTGTAGTCTCCAGATCATACCATTGTCTTTGCATAAGGTACTTGGATTGGGAGCTATACATCTAGAGGGACAGTCTCCCGACGTCCGATGCGAGATCGACTTCCTCTATTGCGAAGGATTGTGGATCATTCTTCCGGCCTAAGATAATTGGATGGTCTTCTCCCTCGACTATGAAGTAGGCGCCTTCCACAGGAGTAAGTTGATTTGCGGTGTAAACATTCGTCACTTGCGTGTGTAGGTGGGTGCCTATACCGTGTTCCATAGCATACATTGTACAAAGCTTATCAAGCTCGAGGTAGTTCAAAGACAGCCCTTTATTGATGAAGTAAGGTATCTTTTCCAGTAGGATTACATCATCTGCGGATGGAACATCAGTATGAGCAGCCACATACTTGGCCAATTCTGGTTCTTGTTCGGCCACCCCCTGTATAAATGAAGACTGGAAGGATGACTTGGGAAGCTTAATCATCAGGGGTTCCGCTGGTGGGGCAGAACGTGGAGCTGTTGGCGAACTAACGACCCCCTGTTTGGTGCTTGATGCTAGGCGGAGAGTTGTTGGCTCGCTAGGAGTCCCCGACTTCGTATTGGGCTGACGATTCATCTTGGGAAGACGTATCGTTATTGACTTGTCATAGGGTTTGAGCTTCTCTGTTTGTGGCTGATCGGCTCTTGGCAGCCTGATTGTCAGTGGCTCCGTTGTGGGTTTTGGCGCTTGGCCAGACCTTGGCAGTCGGATTATCATTTTCCCCTCTTGTGTCGAGAGACTGATTGCATCCTTACGCAGAGCGACCGTAAGGGGTGCAGTTTTGCCGGGTTTGCGAGCTTGAAGGTGGATCGTCAGAGGTTCTTCTGATCCCGTTGCTGTCTCAGTTTGAGCTAGCATATCTCTTTCGATAAGGTGCCTCTTCGACTTCTTGTACAAGCAGGAGTCCGAGTAATAAGACTCGACCCCTTTGAAGGGATCGATGTTGGCAAATTATGTCCTCACGAAGCCGTGCTTGTCGACATACTTGAAGCACTGGTGCAGCGTGGAAGGCACGATCATGTAATCGTGTATCCAGGGACGCCCCAGGAGAATATTATAGGAAGTGTCCGCATCTATGACATAACAAGTCACTTTCGACTGCAGATCGCCAATTTGGCACTTCAAGCGAATCTTTCCGATCGGGTAGCTCCTGTCTGAATTGAAACCGCTGATGGCGGTGCTTGTCGGCGTCAGGCGATGCATAAGGATGCGAAGATGGTGCAACAGACTCTTCGGGATGATGCTTATGGAAGAACCGGGATCAATGTGCATCCGATCCACCTTTACCTCACCGATGTATCCAGTGTAATACAACGGACGATCGTACAGGTTGGTTTTAATGAGCATATCCTGCGGAGTAAAGATGATGTTGGGCATTGCACCTGTGCAAGCGCTGTTCTGGAGATTTGCAGGCAGGATCTCTCCCGTGAGGTTGACCTGAGCCAGATATGCGTCGGCATTCTGGAGTACATCGCTCAGTGCCACGTGAATATCTTTGGAGAGTCTCAGGAGCTCGTATAAAGACAATTTGGCCGGTGTGTTGGCCAATTGTGCCAAGATGTCGAAGTTATAGGGCCTCTCCAGCCCATGAGGTACCTTTTTTCGGAGTCTCTTTCGGCCTAGGGTTTTCGGTCGTCGGAATTTGAGAAGGTCCTGGAGCGTCAGTAGTAGCCGGCTGATGATCTTCAGTCGAGTTATCCGGTGTAGGTTAGGATTGCGCACCTGACCGGGTGACAACAGCTGTAGCTTCTTCGACATCTGCCGAGATTGTACGGCAGGATCTGACCTTTCCACCCTTCTTTCTGCCAGTGGAGGGTGGTGTGGGTTGAGTCACTTCAAGTACTAGGTCCGGATGGACCCACATGACCTCCCCTCGTGATGTGGTGAGGGGCACTAGACCAGCAGCCTGATCTCGAGGAGGTAGAAGATTAGCAATCTCCATTGTTGCCCGAGGGACGGGTACTACGCCGTCTTGAGTCTCTGTCGGAGGGAAGCTGTCGAACTGTAGTGACACCATATTGGCTGCCACGGTTACCTCCTCGAAATCAATGGCCAGAGCCTTCGAATCGACGAGATGCTGAATATATCTCTTCAATTGGAAGCAGTCCTGCATGGCGTGGTGGACGTAACGATGATAATGGCAGTACTTGGGGCTTTCCATCTCGGTCGGTCGAGGTTCCCGTCTAGGTGGAGGGAGCTGGATTCTATCTTCTTGTATGAGCATGTCCAAGATGGGCTTGACATGACCGTCCTCGAAGGAGTAAGTCATCTGCGGCCACTACTTTTCAGTTGGCTTTGATTTTGGCTTCTGGGTTGCGTCGGCCATCATAGCCTGTTTGTCCTTGTTGTCTCGGTTATTGGAGGAATTATCCCCGTTGTTGGTGTTGGCATTAGGGCGTTTGTCCTTGTCCTCTCCCTCCGAGATGTATAATCCCAGTTGGCGAGCCTTCTTCAACTTATCTTTGGCGCTAATGGCACCGATGATGAACGTCTTCCAGTCCTTAAATTGACTTTCACCCATCCAGAGGCTGATTGTTGGGAGCAGTCTCTTTTGGCAAATTTCAATTAAGGAGGAATCCGGATTTCCAGACGGCAACTTCATTGCGGTTTGGCGAAACCGCTCAATATAGTTCCTTGTCAGCTCCTTCTCCCCTTGAACAACATCCATGAGGGTGGACATCGTCACGTCTTGTCCTACTTCGTAGAACCTCTCCAAGAACATACACTTGAAGCCGACAAAGGAATGGATGCAGTTGTCTGGCAGGTTACGGTACCAGTCGAAGGCGACCCCTTCCAACGCCCCGATGAATAATCGTGTAAGGATGGCGTCGTCATGGGGCAGATGGTCGGTTGTGACCTTGAAGTAAGTAATGTACCGACTTGCAGAAGTCTTGCCATCATAGGTGTCACGCCCCAGAGCCAGAATACTGGAGAGCGGGAAAATGACTCAGCCAGCTACGTATTACGGGTAGAAGAATACCGTATAATACGATCAATGCTGTCTAACCAGACGAGGGGGTGCATACTACATGAAAGTCTTACTATGGTCACTTCACATCTATTGTCTCAATCATTCAAACAAGAAGCAAAAATAGAGAACATGTAAGATAAAGCAGTAAGGCGTCCCAAACGCTTAGTCAAAATGTTCTTGAGATCTGGCTTTACAAAATATAGCCAGATGATGTAGTAACATATGCACAATTGTTATCAGCTGCAGTCTGACTTAGTTACAATTATGTAAAAGTAAGTACAAGACAATCCGACTAACATGTCGGTGCCAAACGGCTAAGTATAAAGTAAATAACAAAACGAGCGGTGGAGTAAGGAACCCACTCGAGTCCTCCTGCGATCATTCCCCTAGTATTGACCATCTTGGAGGTGGAAGTAAGCTGAGTCCTCGGGAACCAGCTCTAAATCTGGCCATGCAAAACCAGAGAGGTTAGACCTCTAATAGCAAGTACCACAAGGAAGCACGATATGATGGATTAAACCAGTAAGTTAGTGAATATAATAATAGATCTCTGCTTGCTACTAGGATTCACATCACATCACGACACTTCGAATCAACCTCCCAACCAAACAAGGACAGAAGTTGGCCCGTCATGTCCTGACATTCTGATCATCTCAGTTAGGCAACAGAGTAGGTACAGTACACAAACAAATCATCTTGAACGGCCAATCAACTCCTACGGCTTGCTATTGTGAGTCCCAAGTTATCCTGGAATTATACAATTAGGGATTCCTCAGTTCTTACTATGTGCGAGCAAGGCTAGTCTATCCAGTCAATCAATTGTGCCAATCATGAATTAAACGAGTCCCAGCGGGACGCCCGTCATCGATATACAATATACAATAATATAACCAGATACCGCTCCCTGCCCGTGTGGCAGATTTACAGTATCTGTGGGAACCAGCCGGCCTGTCGGGCACTACTAGTCCCAAGAGGGCTGCCATGTAAGAACTCGGAGATCCATTCTCTCCATACAATTATTATTTTATTTAACTTAATAGTCTCTACGTTGAGTGAAATCCCATGCCGTGGATCATGGTCATTCAAATGAGTACCTTCGTATGGGGTACGATATGCGCAACTCTACAACGATACCCGTGCGGCTAGGTTGTAAGTCTTACATAGCGTAATGCAACAATCAAATCTAACCACGGAGTAATCATGCCTTGACCATAAAGTACACATGCTGCTTTGTAGAAAAAAATAAATAAATTGAAGCCTGCACATGCCTATATATCAATATTCGGGATCGGCTAATCGATTACAATAGTTCATAACATGAACATGTCTCATTCATTTAATTCAATAAGACGACTAGCCAGTCTCTTAGTTCCAACTTTGGAACGCATGATCAATTTTAGTCAAGATAACCATTATTATCAATGGTGACAAGGCATGAAGGTCAACTTGTATTAAATGGGGTCGAGTCTATAACTCTCAGGGTTAAGTTCCAGTCTCATTGGGTATCCATAAACCAATCAAGACACAGGGCACGTTCTACACAACCATATATATTAAAAATATTAACATGCTAAGATTATCGAGTTCATAAAAAAAAAGCGTAAGGATATAATAGGAGAATTATCATGCCACCATTAAATGAATAAATTATAGAACAAATAGAAACACCCAGGTCAGGAAGTCACGCCAACAAGTCTATGCTAAGGCCAACAAGTCATGCCAACAAGTCTATGCGAAGGCCAACAAATCACGCAAGAATCGTACGCGTAAAAAGGGTACGCCAAGTTTAGTAGGTAGGAGTGAGCGTATAAACAGCGTGAGCGTGAAAAGTGGTTCACATTGGCACTCACAGCGTGAGCGTGAAGGGTAATTCACGCACGCACAGCGTGAGCGTATGAGCGTGAAAAAGCGTGATAAGAAATTCACGCACGCACAGCGTGAGCGTGATAAGAAATTCACGCACGCACAGCGTGAGCGTGACTCAAATGTCACGCTAACACGTAAAGACGTGAACGTGACTCAAAATTTACGCTGGCACGTAAGAACGTGAGCGTGACTCAAAATTCACGCTGACACGTAAAGACGTGTGCGTGACTCAAAATTCACGCTGACACGTAAAGACGTGAGCGTGACTAAATCTTCCGAACTCCTATCTTATGGAACTTTCGTTCCAAGCCAGAAATGAGGTTCCCATGGTTCAGAATGGTGTGGAATGAGAAGCTCTGCCACATGAAACTATCTATTTCCGAAAACACGCCAGGTTGGGAGATCAAAACCCATGGACAACCGAAAACACAACAACTTAGATCTGGAAGAAACGAGCCAAAGAAATCAAAAATGTTAAGTAGTAAACTCTCTTAGAATCATAAGAGGAAGACAAATGAACCATAAAAATGGGTAGAGGAGAAGCAAGATGTACTTGCCTTCTTCTGGTAGGTGGAAGAGAGCGATGAGGAAGAAGAAGAAGTAATGGTGAAGGAGAGTTATGAGGAGAGAGAAGGGGATGGGGCTTTAAATAGAAAAGGGGATGGTAGGTGGGGTTTGGTTCATGTGAACCACCATGAACCCGAGAAGAACCCTCCTAGGCCGAACCTATAAGCAAGACTAAAAGCAGAGAATAACAGCAGGAAATAAAATGCAGATAATTAATTATTCATGAAATTAAAGGAATTTAAATACAGGATAATACATGATAAATATTAAATAAATATATATGAGTTGTACATGTATAAAAATACGCATTCTGGGAACGGGGAGTGACATCTCTACCCACCTTAGAAAAATTCCGTCATCAGAATTTCAAATCCAAGCAGGATAGAAATATCAGAGCTAAACTAATCCAAGTACAAGCAATTCTAGTGAACAAGCAATCATTTTTACCATATCAAAAGCAAGTACTATATATGTAAATTCATCAATCCACCATATCAAGTAGCTCTACCCATAAGGTGATAAGCATGAAGAATCAGGACAATCAAGGTATACAGAAAAAGATATACCTTGTAAGTCAAACAGGTGTGGATACCATGATCGGATATCATCCTCACGTTCCCACGTTGACTCTCCCAAGGAGTGATGACCCCAAACAACACGGACAAGACTAATTGTTCGGTTCTTGAGTATCTTCTCTCTTCGGTCCAAAATGGACACAGGCTGTTCCTCATAAGACAGGTTGGTACCAACAACCAGCTCAGAATGATCGAGGATATGGCTTGGGTCCGATACATACCTACGTAATTGAGATACATGAAACACGTCATGCACCTCTCGTAACGAAGGTGGGAGGGATAAATGATAAGCAACATCGCCTACCCGATCAAGGATAACAAATGGGCCAATGTATCGCGGACTCAATTTCCCGCGAACGCCAAATCTAATGACCCCACGAGTGGGTGAGATCCGCAAGAATACGTGGTCCCCAACAGAGAACTCTAACGGCCTACGATGCTGGTCCGCCCAATGACGATGTCGATCCTGCGCAACTCGAAGTCGCTCTCTAATTCCCTTAACCACTTCAACCGTCTGAATAATCATTTCTGGGCCTAGCATCTTCCTCTCCCCGATATCATCCCATGCAAGCGGTGACCTGCACTTCTTACCATATAGTGCTTCAAATGGCGCCATTTGGATACTGGCTTGATAACTGTTGTTGTATGAGAACTCGACCAAGTGCAGGTGACTCTCCCAAGACCCTCCAAAATCTAGAGTGCAAGCTCGCAACATGTCTTCTAAAGTCTGAATCATTTTTTCTGTTTGCCCATCCGTCTGCGGATGGTAAGCCGTGCTAAATCTTAACTTGGTACCCAGACTATGATATAAGCTTTTCCAGAAATGTGATGTAAAGCGGGTATCTCGGTCCGACACAATACTGACAGGGACTCCATGCTGCCTGACTATCTGTTTCATATATAACTCTGCCAACTTTTCTGTAGATTATTGCCCTACTCTGAAAGAAAAAAAGTGTGCTACCTTTGTAAGTCGATCCACTATTACCCAAATAGCGTCCTTACCACTTGGTGATCTCGGTAAACCAGTCATAAAGTCCATTGTAATATGCTCCCATTTCCATTCCGGGATAGAAAGCGGTTGCAATAACCCAGCTGGACTCTGCTGTTCTGCCTTCACTTGCTGACATACCAAGCAACGGGAAATAAATCTAGCTATCTCCCTCTTCATCCCGTTCCACCAGAAATGCTGCTTGATATCTTGGTACATCTTGGTCCCTCCAGGATGAATAGAATACTGAGAACTGTGAGCTTCTGCCATAACCTCCTGTCTGATATCTCCACTAGACACACATAGACGTGATCCAAACCTAAGTGTACCATCTTCATGAATTATCATTTCCTTCCTGAGTCCTGACTCACATTCTGTCCTAAGCTTCTGAATCCTTGGGTCCTGTGCCTGAGCTGCCTTGATTCTGTCTACCAAGTCGGATTGAACTTACAGACTTGTTAGAACTCCTACATCACTAGAAAGTATAACTTCGATGTCCATCTCCTGAAGGTCTTCTAAGATATGCCTCTGTGTTGTCAACATAAATGCGCCGTCTCTCCTGCTGAGAGCGTCTGCCACTACATTAGCCTTGCCTGGGTGATACTGAAGCTCCACGTCATAATCCTTGATCAACTCCAGCCATCTTCTCTGCCTCATGTTTAGTTCCTTCTGAGTAAAAATGTACTTCAGACTTTTATGGTCTGTGTACATGTCCACTCGGTCACCATATAAGTAATGCCTCCATAGCTTCAGAGCAAACACTACTGCCGCTAATTCCAAATCATGAGTTGGGTAATTCTTCTCGTGGTCCCGAAGCTGCCTAGACGCATATGCTATCACCTTCCCATGTTGCATAAGGACACATCCAAGTCCTTTACCTGACGCATCACAATATAATGTAAAACCTCCGGGTCCAACTGGCAATGTAAGAATAGGTGCTGATATCAACTTCTGCTTCAAAGTCTCAAATGATGCCTGACATTCTGCCGACCAAACGAATGGTACATCCTTCCGGGTCAAGCGGGTCATGGGTGCTGAAAGCCTCGCAAAGTCTGACACAAATCTTCTGTAATATCCTGCCAATCCCAAGAAGCTCCGTACATCTGCTACGATCTTGGGTACTGGCCAACTTTCTACTACTTCTACCTTCTTGGGATCTACTGCTACTCCAGCTCCTGATATGATGTGACCCAAAAATGAAATGTGATCCGACCAAAACTCACACTTGCTGAGCTTGGCATACAACTGGTTCTCTCTCAGAACCTGTAACACTTTCCTGAGGTGGTCTTCATGCTCCTCTTCACTAGCAGAGTATACGAGAATGTCGTCAAGAAACACAACGTCAAACTAGTCTAAGTATGGCATAAAGATGCGATTCATCAAATCCATGAATATTGCTGGAGCATTGGTCAAACCAAACGGCATTACTAAGAATTCATAATGCCCATACTTCGACCTGAATGCTGTCTTAGGAATATCTTCCTTCCGAACCCTCACTTGATGGTACCCAGAACGAAGATCTATCTTGGAGAAAACTCTAGCTTTACTCAACTGATCAAATAAGTCGTCGATTCTGGGTAATGGGTACTTGTTCTTCACTGTTGCCGCGTTAAGCTTCATGTAGTCAATGCACAATCTGGATGACCCATCCTTCTTCCCCACAAGTACCACTGGTGCTGCCCACGACAATATGCTAGCTTGGATGAACTTCTTCTCCTTCAGTTCCTCTATGTGCTGATATACCTTGGCCTGCTCTGAATCCGCCATTCTATAAACTCGATCTGATATCGGTTTAGTTCCTGGTGCCAATTCTATACTGAACTCAATATTTCTAACTGGTGGTAGACCTAGAAGTTCTTCAGGAAATACGTCTAGAAACTCTTCAACTACCTTCGGAATCTGAACTTCTTCCATTGCCGTTATCACTCCCTGCTCTTGTTGAGTTGCCTCCGAACTGACTAAGGTGAATCTCTTCATGCCTGGAATATCAAAAGATACACTCCCTCTACGACAATCTATTGTCGCATGACTGTCTTTCAGCCAGTCCATGCCTAAGATAATGTCAAAATTTCCAACAGGAAATTCTATCAACCGGGCGGGTAAGGAATGCCCGCAAACTACAACGCTACATGCTATAATAACTCTACTAACTCCTACGAGCCCATTACCAGTGAGTATATTCAACCTCCCTGGCAATGCCTCGAACTCCATTCCTAGTCGTGTCGCAAATTGTGCAGATATAAATGAGTGTGATGCTCCCGAATCAAACAATGCTACTGCGGGATATGAGGCGACGAGAATGTTACCTGCCACAACATCTTCCGATGCCAATGCCTCCTCCAAGGACAGAGTGAATGCTTGCCCTCGACCTCCTTGCTGGTTTCCATACTGCGGCCTAGCCTGATGTTGTTGCTGGCCCCTTCCTTGATGATGCTGGGGTGGTCTATGCTGGTGTTGCTACATCGGCGGCCCCTGCTGCCGAAACATCTGAGCCTACGACATTAACGGACGCTGTGCCAACAGCCTTACTGCCATCGCTGGTCCTCGATACTGGCCTGCCCCTGGTGCTGGCAGAGCAGGAAACTGTTGCCCTGGTCCTCCTGACCTCGAATTCATGGGACATGTGGTAACCCGATGGTCTGGATTTCCATATATCAGACACAGTCCATTCAATGTCCGACACACATCTCTAGTGTGTCCTGCCTTCTAGCAATAAGTACAGCCCGCCGGGGGTTGCTGGTTCTTCCTCTGTTGTTGTTGCTGCTGCCTGGGTGGTGGTGCTGGTCCTCGTATCGCCACATCGTGGATACGAATGCCAGTGGATGGTGCTGTTGTTCGGGGCGCTGCTCCCCCTCCTCCTTCAATCTGACTGTGGGATCTCTTCTGACCCCCAGTCCTTGTCGCGAGCCTCTGAATGGTGATCTCATGCCTTCGAGTTGCCGTCAATACTTCGTCAAAAGTTTGGTAATTGTGCCCCTCTATCAATTGCAAGAGTTCAAGATGAAACCCTTGCTGAAACCTCATGGCCCTCTGGCTCTCTGTTGCTACCATCTCTGGGGCGAATCTACTCAATATGCAGAACTCCGCTGCATAAGCATCTACAGTCTTGCCGGCCTGCCTGAGGTTGATAAACTTCTGTTGTAGCTCAAACCGTGCCATAACTCCATAGTACTTGGTCTTGAATCTTGCAGTAAAATCGTCCCAAGCCACAGGACGTCTGATGCCCACTTCCTCTGATTCTCACCAATCACGTACGAGATCCTGAAGTAACAAATTCACTAGATCCACACGTTCTTCTGTCGGTACCTTAGCTACTGTCAGAATAGCCTCAATATCCTTAAGCCATGTATCTGCTGAGATGGCATCCTCTGTGCCCTCGAAACGGTGAGGGTTGTACTTGCAAAACCTGGCTGATGCTCTTGAATTAGTCCTCATTCCTCTTTCCAAAGCCGTCTGCAATCCTTGGTTGAGCAACACATTCTGCTCTTGTAGCTGAGTGTGCATGCGCTGCTGGGCCAACATCTGATATTGCTGAGTAGCCATCA
The DNA here is from genome assembly GCA_029216955.1 of Iris pallida. Taxonomy (NCBI): domain Eukaryota; kingdom Viridiplantae; phylum Streptophyta; class Magnoliopsida; order Asparagales; family Iridaceae; genus Iris; species Iris pallida. The sequence goes on from JANAVB010017658.1 coordinate 83,552, forward strand.
TTCCTCTCATGATCTCCAGAAGGGCTGGTGTGTCCACTTCCATAGGGGTAGGTGGAACTATGGGTGGAGTTGGAACTTCCAGATACTGCGGTTCAGCTGCTGGTTCTACTATCACCTCTTCTTGAATAGTCTCCTGAGGTGAGACTGGCCCTTGTTGCTGACCAACCTGGTCATGTTGCCCATGTTGCCCCTGTTGTTGCTGTCCAGCTCAGACCGATGCGGACGAAGTACCCCTAAGAAAAGGGACAAGAGAACAATCAAACAACCGGACATGAAGGATCAATGAAGTCAAAGGATACCGGAATGTCAAGCAAGGGTTGAGAACAACGAATCATGAGATCAAGGGGGGACACGTGTGATTGAGACATCCTATAAATCAAAATACCCCACAAGTCTGAAATCAGATCTGCATGGGCCACCACTAAAACCTTGTCATGCCCCAGAGCCAGAATACTGGAGAGCGGGGGAATGACTCAGCCAGCTACGTATTACGGGTAGAAGAATACCGTATAATACGATCAATGCTGTCTAACCAGACGAGGGGGTGCATACTACATGAAAGTCTTACTATGGTCACTTCACATTTATTGTCTCAATCATTCAAACAAGAAGCACAAATAGAGAACATGTAAGATAAAGCAGTAAGGCGTCCCAAACGCTTAGTCAAAATATTCTTGAGATCTGGCTTTACAAAACATAGCCAGATGATATAGTAACATATGCACAATTGTTATCAGCTGCAGTCTGACTTAGTTACAATTATGTAAAAGTAAGTACAAGACAATCCGACTAACATGTCGGTGCCAAATGGCTAAGTATAAAGTAAATAACAAAACGAGCGGTGGAGTAAGGAACCCACTCGAGTCCTCCTGCGATCATTCCCCTAGTATTGACCATCTTGGAGGTGGAAGTAAGCTGATTCCTCGGGAACCGGCTCTAAATCTGGCCATGCAAAACCAGAGAGGTTAGACCTCTAATAGCAAGTACCACAAGGAAGCACGATATGAAGGATTAAACCAGTAAGTAAGTGAATATAATAATAGATCTCTGCTTGCTACTAGGATTCACATCACATCACGACACTTCGAACCAACCTCCCAACCAAACAAGGACAGAAGTTGGCCCGTCATGTCCTAACATTCTGATCATCTCAATTAGGCAACAGAGTAGGTACAGTACACAAACAAATCATCTTGAATGGCCAATCAACTCCTACGGCTTGCTATTGTGAGTTCCAAGTTATCCTGGAATTATGCAATTAGGGATTCCTCAGTTCTTACTATGTGCGAGCAAGGCTAGTCTATCCAGTCAATCAATTATGCTAATTATGAATTAGACGAGTCCCGGCGGGACGCCCGTCATCGATATACAATATACAATAATATAACCAGATACCGCTCCCTGCCCGTGTGGCAGATTTACAGTATCTGTGGGAACCAGCCGGCCTGTCGGGCACTACTAGTCCCAAGAGGGCTGCCATGTAAGAACTCGGGGATCCATTCTCTCCATGCAATCATTATTTTATTTAATTTAATAGTCTCTACGTTGAGTGAAATCCCATATCGTGGATCATGGTCATCCAAATGAGTACCTTCGTACGGGGTACGATATGCGCAACTCTACAACGATACCCGTGCGGCTAGGTTGTAGGTCTTACATAGCGTAATGCAACAATCAAATCTAACCACGGAGTAATCATGCCTTGACCATAAACTACACATGCTGCTTTGTAGAAAAAAATAAATAAATTGAAGCCTGCACATGCCTGTATGTCAATATTCAGGATCGGTTAATCGATTACAATAGTTCATAACATGAACGTGTCTCATTCATTTAATTCAATAAGACGACTAGCCAGTCTCTTAATTCCAACTTAGGAACGCATGATCAATTTTAGTCAAGATAACCATTATTATCAATGGTGACAAGGCATGAAGGTCAACTTGTATTAAATGGGGTCGAGTCGATAACTCTCAGGGTTAAGTTCCAGTCTCACTGGATATCCATAAACCAATCAAGACACAGGGCACGTTCTACACAACCATATATATTAAAAATATTAACATGCTAAGATTATCGAGTTCATAAAAAAAAGCGTAAGGATATAATAGGAGAATTATCATGCCACCATTAAATGAATAAATTATAGAACAAATAGAAACACCCAGGTCAGGAAGTCACGCCAACAAGTCTATGCTAAGGCCAACAAGTCACGCCAACAAGTCTATGCTAAGGCCAACAAGTCACGCAAGAATCGTACGCGTAAAAAGGGTATGCCAAGTTTAGTAGGTAGGAGTGAGCATATAAACAGCGTGAGCGTGAAAAGTGGTTCACGTTGGCACTCACAGCGTAAACGTGAAGGGTAATTCACGCACGCACAGCGTGAGCGTATGAGCGTGAAAAAGCGTGATAAGAAATTTACGTACGCACAGCGTGAGCGTGATAAGAAATTCACGCACGCACAGCGTGAGCGTGACTCAAATGTCACGCTAACACGTAAAGACGTGAGCGTAACTCAAAATTCACGCTGGCACGTAAGAACGTGAGCGTGACTCAAAATTCACGCTGACACGTAAAGACGTGTGCGTGACTCAAAATTCACGCTGACACGTAAAGACGTGAGCGTGACTAAATCTCCTGAACTCCTATCTTATGGAACTTTCGTTCCAAGCCAGAAATGAGGTTCCCATGGTTCAGAATGGTGTGGAATGAGAAGCTCTGCCACATGAAACTATCTATTTCTGAAAACATGCCAGGTTGGGAGATCAAAACCCATGGACAACCGAAAACACAATAACTTAGATCTGGAAGAAACGAGCCAAAGAAATCAAAAATGCTAAGTAGTAAACTCTCTTAGAATCACAAGAGGAAGACAAATGAACCATAAAAATGGGTGAAGGAGAAGCAAGATGTACTTGCCTTCTCCTGGTAGGTAGAAGAGAGTGATGAGGAAGAAGAAGAAGTAATGGTGAAGGAGAGTTATGAGGAGAGAGAAGGGAATGGGGGCTTTAAATAGAAAAGGGGGTGGTAGGCGGGGTTCCGTTCATGTGAACCACCATGAACCCGAGAAGAACCCTCCTAGGCCGAACCTATAAGCAAGACTAAAAACAGAGAATAACAGCAGGAAAGAAAATGCAGATAATTAATTAATCATGAAATTAAAGGAATTTAAATACAGGATAATACATGATAAATATTTAATAAATATATATGAGTTGTACATGTATAAAAATACGTATTCTGGGAACGGGGAGTGACAATAGGGATTGATGTTGAACGGCTTATATCTTGGTGGAAAAGGGACATCCTTCCATACAGCAGGGTATTGTTGCCGTATTCTGAGGTCTTGGAAAGTTTTTCGGGCATAAAACATGGCCCGGAGCTCTTGGACCTCTCTTCTTGCCTCCCTGGCCTCATCAGCAGCGGTGGGAGCCAATATTTTAGGAGGATTTTTGCCCGGGTTTGGTGCCGCTGAGTTTGAGTCCGCATTGACCGCGGGACCCAAGCTTATTTGGCCAGGCGTCCTTCCTTGCAGAGTTGGAAGAGCCGCTTTGATTTTGTCCACGGATTTGACCAAGGTACGCAGTATGGCCTCCAGAGTGTCGATGCGTTAGCGATCACTGGGACCGTCTTGATCGTCGTTTGTCATGAATGCCATCCTTACACGAGCCGAAGTGGAAGGGACGGTGGACGACGTGCCCTCTGAATCATATCCCTGTACAGAGAAGACGTTGGGGTATGTGGGAATATTTTCCTCTAGTTCGGACTCAGAAGGAATAGCACCCCCAGCTTCAGAGCTTGTCTCGTCTTGAGAGTCGCGAACATCCTCGAGGACGTCGGCACCGGCTGTATCTGTTGGGAGAGTTGTTTCCCCGGGCTCATCTTCTTGGAATACCTGATTGTCGTGGATGTTCGGAGGAATGCTACCCCCGGTTCCAGCGACCCCCAGTGATGTAGATGATGAATCTCCCAATGTAGTAGATTTCGTCTTTGAACGGGTACCTTGGAAAACTTCGGTGGTAGGCAACCGCTTAGGTGATAGTTTCTTGGTCACAGTAGTAGAAATCTTCGGGCTGGATATATTTATTTTCTTCCCTCTTCCACTGGCAGGGATTCTCTGAGCAGAGTTATAGGATACGACGGGAAGCGCCTCATCCTCTGAACTTGGTTGTTGCAGTCTTTGGAAGACGGACCGCCGGTCTTCTCGTACTGCCGCGTTGTTGCAGCAGCAGTTGACAATGACTTGGGTGCAGTGATGTCCGTGGGAGGACTCTTTGCACACTGAGTCCCCTTCTCTTTTCTTACGTTTGTGAAGGATCACGTCACGCAAGTCAGATGGGTCTCGAGCAACCAAGTTTGCTCCCTGGTTACGGGAAGACTTTTGGGAACCACTCTGTCCGTTTGCCGCCGGGGGTTGGACTCGAGTGGTTCTGTATAACATCCCATCAGAGGCACGCATAATAGTAAGCGAAGCGCTCGGACGGTCAGAGGTTGGGACAGCCGACTGAGTTTGCCGAGCTCGTGCAGCCCTAGACTTCTTCACTCTAGCGCCTGAGGGCACATAGTAGAAAGAGTCTAAGTAGTACTGCAAAGAGTCAGACACATTTTCTTGGGAGCATGAGAGATCAGGGCCATAGGAGAGGCGGTCGAAGACAGAGCCCGAGCTACGTGGAGTGGATAATATGCGGCTGGAATCAGCAGTCTTCATGCGGCGGGCAGTCGTGGCCGCATAGGCCTTCTTCATGCGACTGGAAGTCTCGGCCGCATGAGTCTCCTCCATGCGGCTGGAAGTCTTGGCCGTATGGGCCTTCTGTATGCGGCTGGCAATTTTGGCCGCATGTGCATCATGCATGCGGCTGGCAATCTTGGCCGCATGAGCATCATGCATGCCGCTGGTAGTTTTGGCCGCATGAGCGTCATACACGCGGCTGGCAATTTTGGCCGCTTGAGCATCATGCATGTCGTTGGTGCCTTTATTCGGCTTCTTTCTGAACAACATAGAGTCCCTCTTTGCCCCTGCAAGTCCAGCATCGTAGTGTTTTCCTCTGCCGGACTTGGGGACAGTAGAGTCATCTATGGCCTGAAGTGGAGCCGTATGAGAGTCATCCTTGCCGTCTTGGGCAGCAGAGAGTACTTTGTCCAGAGCTTGGGGAGGAGCAAGTGACTTGGGCCTCCACTCCCTGCGAGCCTTTTTCGTACGGGCTCGCTTCTGGATCGGGTCGGCGAACCTTCGGAGAGCATTTCTTCAAACGCCTGTTGGTCGAAGCGGACGACCATCTTCTGTTGTGTGGAGCCGAGTTTGGCTGCATCCGATTGTATCACCAACTTCTCAGCCGTGGAAAAGTTTGTCCCCAGCAGAGTCGCCATCGTGTTTGCCATTGATTATAAAAGAACAGAACAGTTTTATGGGAGGACTGGACTTTTACTTCACAACACAAACTCGTTCATACAAAGAAAGTCTAGGAATAAAAATCTAGGTACAGCAATCTAAGTACAATTGTTTAGTTTTGATTTTGGGGGGTGACGATAGAGGCTCGGGAAAGCGACGGCAGCTCTGCCTTACTCCTTGGACGATCAGACGTAGCCTCGGCTCTGATGAAGAAATGCTCTCGGAGCGTGTGGAAAGACTCTGCTGTGCGTGCCTTTGTCTCTCTGTGTATCCAGCCGGGGGTTCTCTCTCCTGCAAGGGAATGGCACCTTGCTATTTATAGGAATGGGGTGTGATCATTAGGGTTTGCAATGATTGCCCTAAAAAAAGTCGACGGCTTGGGGATTTAATTCCTATTTTCGTTGATCCTATCTTATTGGCAATTAATCTAGACCACTAATCTTGATTGCAATGAATCTGGACAATTAATGCTGATTGTGTAAAATCTGTATGGGCAATTAATGCTGATTGTCATGAATCCTTGGGAAGCTCGGATCTCCTGCCACGTGTTTAATCCGCGTGATTGCAATAAATCTGCTTTGATTCGGGTAATTATAATGATTGCACTAAATCTGGTTGTTGGGATTTGTTGATAAGTCTTGATTGATTTAATGCCACATGTCTAACCATCATTACGGGAAACTGACCTTCTGCCACGTGTCATAACCGCGAGCCACCGCCGCATGAGGGTAGCTTCTTAGGTTTTGAACTGCATGAAGGTGGCAGCCGCATAAGTGTACGCCTCCAAAATCTGAGCCGCATGGGGGTGGTTTCCAATTGAGCCGCATAAGACTAGCCATGTGTCAAGGCTGCATGGGCATAGCCTCTCAGTATTTGAGCCACATGGAGATGATCCCCATGATCCGAACCGCATGAGGACAGCGACCGCATGGGGTAGCTTCTTAGGATTTGATCCGCATGATGATGGTCTCCACGATCCGAGCCGCATGAGAGCATCAGCCGCATGGGTAGGTGGCAACCGCATAGGGAGCTTTGGAGTTGGTGGATCGTGCCAGCTGTATAGGAGATTTTCTTCGTTTCCCGAAGAATGTGCCGTCATGTCAGAGTTCATCATCATTTCAGTCTTTAATGTCAGAGTCTTCACTTTACGTCAGAGCATTTAATGGAAGCAGTCACCTTATGGCCAGCTATAAAAAGCAAGCTGTATAGGGCCACATGATTCTTTCCTGAGCCGCATGAGGCTATTGGAGAATTTCTGAGCCGTATGAGGCTCTGATAGATTCCTGAGCCGCATGAGGCTCCTTCTGTTTTGAGCCGCATGGGCTTCTTCTGTTTTGAGCCGCATGGGCTTCTTCTTATTCTTTTTCATGCTTCTACAGTCACATACTCTGATAATTATTTCAAGTGCATGTTACACTGATAGTCTAGTTCATTATTTTGGATCTGGTACTATAGTTTCATCGTTATTCATGTACTACAGTTTCATGTTCCGGTTCTTGTACCATAGTTCATATTGTAGTTCATTATTCGTGCATTTCAGTTTACTTTGTTTAGTGCTTCTTGTCGGGGTTGTACTTTGCTCTCTTCCTGACAGGATACGTTTTAGGTGTGCTTGACGATCTTGTACCACCTTGGGCCAGAGCCCGAAGATGGTGGAGTTGTGTTTCAGGATGGATTTAGAGTTGCAGTGCTCTAGATTAGATCATTTTCTAGTTTTATTTAGGGTTTGTATCATGTATATTGTATTGAGTATTCAGGATTGTATAATTTTATTCTGGTTACCAGATTTGTCTCCGGATGATATTATATTGACTTAGTAGATTGTGGAGATCTATTCTGGAAACGTGTATAGCAGCTGTGATGTTTTATGTATCTTGTATCTTGGAGTTTTCCTTAGAATTGTACAGTTTACTTTGTCGTGTCCATCGACGAAGACTGGGCGTGTCCGACTCGTGTTCGATTATTCGGGAGCGGGTCATGACAATTTCCTTGGATATACTTAGCTCTGCTCCAGACTAGGATATGTTGCAGGTGAGATGGATGCTATCTATGATACTTATTACGGACAGGAGCCTGGAGGTACCTTTGAGCTAGCTGGTGTTGCTCTGGACTTAGAGGCTGAGGAAGCCTATTACTTTCCCTTGTAGTTTCATTTAGACTTTGTATTAGGGACTTCATTTTACATTTCATCTTGTTGGAAAATGTAATAACTCTTCGACGTGTACTTGATTCTAGGATTCGATATTATAGATGTTGTGGTTTATATTCATTCTTATCTGGACTTGTCGTTTCCCTAAAGATTGGTACAGCTTACTTCATCATGTCTAACGATGAAGGCTGGGCCTGTCCGACTCGTGTCCGATTATTCGGGAGCGGGTCGTGACACCAACAAATGAAGCATTAATGCTTTTTATCATGTTCCTGGAATTAATTTTCTTTGGAGCTAAGCCTGTAGAGCCTAAAAATCAAGTTGCGCCTTCAATATACTGATCAGTGATTAAGTTGCACCCCAAAATTAAGTTGTGCCACTGATATGAAGCTCAGAGAACAGACTGCGCCACTGATCAGATTGTGCCTAGACTGCGCCTAGTCTCTTTGCGCCAAAACCTACGTGGCATCTGACACTTAATGGTTATCATTACCTGACAATATTGACGGCTGACACAACAGTGAACGAAAAAAATCTCTTCGAATCCCGTGAATTGTGCCGCTCAAGAGAAGTTGGTGGATAGCTTTCCTGTATACTTCGTGAGTTGCGCCCAGGCGCAATCTAAACAAAATCCTTAGTTGCGCCTGGGCGCAACCTGAACGACTTTTGATCAGAAGCTACCACGTGTGTAGGCGTAGCTCAAATCAAGCGCAGTTGGACTTATTGACTGAAGCTCGTGTAACCTGATAAAGTTGAGACAACTTACATTCTAAAAGCAGGATGACGTGGCGCACATGCCACTAATCTCTCAAGACGTGTCTACTATCCTATACACGATCACGCGCATCTCAATCATATGATGCCACGCGTCTAAATACAGTTAGTACACGATTGATAACTGAATGAAAGTTGGCGCAACAGGAGGTTGGCGCAATCAGTATGGCGCAATCCAGCCTCGCGCACATTAGAATAACTGCTAAAACAGTTATTTCCTGAACTCTATAAATTGAGTTTCCAATCATCAGAGAGGGAGATCAATAACTCTTGCAAAAATTATTGTTGCGTTCTTTAGAGGCTACAGTCTTCAAGTTCACATAGTCCAAGGGATAAAGTGATCGTCTCCTGATCAGATTCCTAAAGTTGTACTTTCCCAGAATTTATTGTACTTTGTACTCTTTTACAAGTTTGGAATAAAACAAATTTTTTATTTTTGCAAACAAAATTGTGACTCTGCTGGGGACGACTTTCTCCTCCGACAAGAAAGTGACAACTCAATGTGACATTACGTCGATCGGCAAGACGCAGAAGACTCTGGTTATTCAAGTCAACCAGACAGCCTACGAGAATATGATCAACACCAAGAGCAACAAGCGCACGGTGGCTATCGCCAAGAACAGGACTGTGTGTACTCCTAAATCTCCCACAGTCGCTGTTGCCCAGGCGCAACTTGAGTGCTCAATGACCAAGGCGCAATCCGCCTAAGTGGTTCCGGTACAGCCTGTTTCTGTTGCTAGGGCGCAATCTGCTCACTCTGCTGCCCATGCGCCTAATACAATCTTTGTTGCCGAGGCACAGTCGGTTCAAGCTACTGTCAAGGCACAGTCTACCAATGTTGCTGCCAAGGCGCTACTAGTAGTCCATAGGACTATGGCGCAAACCAAGCAATCGGTAAGCCAGGCGCAATCTGCTACTCCGGTGCAACTTAAGGGAACTAGTCTTTTGGCTATACCCTCTTCCAATTCTTAAGTTCTGAACTTAGAGAATTCATGTCCTAGTGCTAACACTAGACAAAACAAAGGAAAAAGTCTTATGGCATTTTCTTAATTGGCACAATCTACGCCAAAAATGATCACATAACAGAACAAAGGGAAACGCTTCTTATCTAACCCTGTTCAAAACAAAGGAAAGTACCCTTTGGTCTTTCCTCAAACTTCCCTAGTCTATGACTCAGAGGAAGATGTATCAGATTCTATTCCTGTAAACAGAGGTCCTCGAATCTCTGATAGCGGAAAGAATACTGATCAGAGAGGTATCTTACCTACCCCTATGGGGTCTGGTCAAGACCTTCCTACCTTACAAATTTTAAGATCCAAGCAAGGAAAATTGAAAATGTCACAAACAAAGACACCGGGAATGGAATTTTCAGATTTACACACTTATCTCAATAGGCGTCAACCAATATCAACTTTGGCAAAATACAAGAACCCTATGCCAAAGGCCAATCTGCACCAAAAGTTAAAGTTTGAAAAGAAAGACCCATCTACTTATGCTAATGAGTTGAGTACATCTTTGTACACTCAAGGAACTAAACACCTGAAGAATAGGAGATATGTTCCTAACATCATTAAGGAATATATTCCTCTGACTTCTTCTCGTCCTGTAGGTGTAACTGACCTCCGGCAACGTCTTACACAAAGGCGGGAGACTACGGAAATATTTTTCTCACCTCCAAATCGTACTTCAAATCGCCACTGCCTACATGAATTTGTCATCAACTGTTGTTGCCAATCGGCTCGACGATCTGTCTTCGATCGTCCGAACAATGCTTCAACTCCTGAACATATAATAGAAGACGAAGATGAACTATTATATGCTTCTGTTAACATGACTTCTCAAGGCACTGGGGGTAGGAAACGTCCAAGACGTAATGCATCCCGTAATCCTAGTCAACAATACTTAGACCGGATACATGCATCCAATGAAGGTGTCTTTCAATACACTAGATCGAGAAATCGTCATATGATCCAAGATGTCTTTAATCAAGAAGATCTCCCTATCACTCATGTGGGGGAGGACTCTCTTTCGGAGTTTGATACAGATAGTAAAAGTTCTGAACAAACCATCTCATCAATAGCAGCAAGTGAAGTAACACCATATACCATTACAGAAGATCAAGATGTCTCTACATCAACCAGCCAAGAGCAATAAATTGTTGCATTAGAAGACAAATTGAAAACCATGGCAGAAATGGTTGCAAGCATGCACACCATAATGGTGGCTCAACATACAGTACCTCCGATTATAAATCCTGTTACAAATCCTGAGCTTATAGTATCTTCTGTACCTGTTAATCTGGGGGTACCATCCCCTCAGATTACTTCTGTGCCAATTCAAGCTGATCCAAGTCAGTCTGGTGCTGGGGGTGGTAATTACCACGCTGTTCCTCCTCCTAACACTTCTAACCAGCCCACCAATTCTCAAACATCAGGGGATGCAAATGAGGCCGTAAAACTTCTGCGCACTCAGTTTGAGGCTTTCAAGCAGAAGGATGGCCTACAAAGATTGGGCATAAAGCAACCATATCCTACAGAGTGGAAGGAAGTTCCATTTCCTCCTAAGTATAAACTTCCAACCATTATGCTGTTTGATGGTAGCACTTCTCCAAGTCAGTACATTAATCATTTCAAAGTGATGACTGGTCAATTACAGCCAAATGATGCTCTCCTTACCAGAGTGTTCGTCGGTTGTTTAGCCGGTGCAGCATATGACTGGTATCGTAGCCTCACAACAAAAAAATAGCTAAATAGCGACTGAAATTTCAGTCGCTAAAATAGACATTTTCGTCGGTAAAACGATTTAGCGACTAACCGACGACTACAATTTTTCGTCGCTAAAAGCAACGTCGCTGTTCAATTTTAGTCGCTAGTTGGTCGCTACAGCGACTAACTGTCGACTGAAATAGCGACTAACTATCGACTAAGCAATTAGTCGCTGAATCAGCGACGAATTTACGACTAAATTGCGATAAACTTACGATTATAATGGTTATAGTTGATATCTAGCGACTGACCTGGTTAGTTGTTGGTTAGTCGCAAGGTAGTCGCTTCATTATCGCTGGTTAGTCACTTCTATTATTTTTCCAATTTTTTTTAGTCGTCGGTTAGTCGTATTCCATCGCTAAATTATTTAGTTTTCCCAGTTTTGTAGGAATCATGCTATGAACATCCTGTAAGGCTAATATAAACAAGTTCACAACACACATAAATACAATGCAAACAACTTTTAGCACCATAATAATTACCAATGATATAAACAAAAACAATAACATACACAAAGTACATAAACATAAAAACTAAGGAATATATATCATAGTCATGTCCACCATGTCCAACATGTCCAACATCAACCATACACTATCCATACAAAAAGATAAACTAGTACAACATTCACAAAGTAAGAATGCCAGTAGAAGGAGTAGCATGTGTAGGATTGGTAGTAGGCTGTGCAGGTGGAAGGGCTCGAAAATATATCGACGGTTGCGATGCTAACGACCCGGTACCGTACACGCTACCGCCCTTTCCTCTCCCATCGGCAGATCTTTATCATGAGTTTGATCCCAACCTTCGCTCAGACCTTCTTCTTTAAGATCACTCATCTGTTTTAGGCCATCAAGATACACCCAGGTAGCAACATTAGTATCTCCATATGGCTCAGACTAATAACCTAATCAAAGTATCTCAAAAGTAGGCATATGTTTTCATCATATCACCAAAATAGAAGCAGCAAATTGAATCAAACATATAACGGCAGGAAAAAAAACATATGAAGCATGCTCAAAAAGTAAGAAAAGTACTTCCATATGATCAAGCTTATTAATGTAATAACTAAAAAAAATTAAATCTTAATATATGAAAATTAGAGTCAGAGATTTGTGTGCAGAGTTCATATATCATCGTACGAAAGCTGCAACATTCCAATCACCCATGTTGACAAAAATATAAAAGCCACGTGAGACTCAAACTATATACTTAACCCACTGATACTCAAAACCATAATGATACTGAAACAAAAGTTAAAGACAACATACAAAGGGAAGCATAGTTACAAATTTTCCCACTGATACTCAAAACCAGAGCGATACTCAAACAAAAGTTAAAGCCAAAGTGATAATCCACTCATCATAGGCCATGAAGTATGCAAAATCAGATACTACATACAGAGGGCAGCATACAAGGATCCAGGCAACAATTTCCCATAAATCCAAGTGATACTCAAAGCCCAAACAAAACTATACTCAAAGCTAGTGATACTCAAAGAAAAGTTAATACTTAAAAAAATTGGGGTACTCAAAAGTAGAAGTTAATACTAAAAACTATACTCAAATCCAAGTATCCATCATGAAGTGACTCAAGAAACCTGGGTACTTAAAACTAATACCCACATACTACACAAGAACCAAAATGTAGAATTCTGCAAAATACAAAATGCAGAATACTGTTGGATACTCAACAAATATCCAGGCAGCATATATGCACCCAGAATTTGCAGGCAACAGCAGCATGTATCAAGTATCAAGGTTACCATAATAACCATCAACTCTTGTAGTTATGCAGGAAAAAAAACATGGATGGAAGAGGTTATAGAAAACAGACATCAAATCAGCATTGAAAGCCCATATTTGTATAAAAAAGGAGAGGACCAACTACAGGTCATATCCTATGGATTTGAATTTGTTGTCCAATCGCCAAACCACAGTTAAAAATATGATTAGTGAATAAGGTACATGGATGAGAGAATACCAATAATCAAGTCTCTTTTTGCCATGCATTGAACTCTTTTATCTGAACATATCCGAATGAAATATCGCCATTGTCCATTTTGTCAAGTCGATAGAATACTGGAGTACGAGCAACAAGCTGCCTTTGGACCTTTATTGACTGGATAGGCCCGCATTTACCATGTTTAACCTACATGCATGTTTTACTGTGGAGTATTATCAGAAGTTCGAATAAAAATAATGACACCCATTGGCATTAAATTAATACCTCAATTGTCACACATGTTTCCTTCGGGCCTTGCAGCAGAGTGGAGACATCAAATGCTGACTTCTGCTTCACATCCACACCATTGACTGACAAAAGTTCATCCCCCTAGGGCATGGCTAAGTTAGGCTGGAAAGAACTCTATAAATAAAAATAACATAAAATAGACATGGCTAAGTTAGGCTGGAAAGAAAATAGCAAATATAGTCACAACTATGTTCACCTAGAAAGAGCATCATCATTGAAGGTTTATTTCAGTGGGCTTCTTTAATCCTTTCTGTCATAACACCTACATGCAGTAAAAATTAAACATTTGATGGTAAATATTATGTTCCTTTATGGCAACATGCTTGTGCTGTTTGACTTAAAATTGCAGTTGACAACAAGTTCAGCACACCACATTGTTTAAAAGGCGTGAACTACTTTCTTCTCTCACTAGCATAAGACATTTTTGCATAAAGTAACTTAATTAAGATATACTTCAATTCCAAAAGCATTAAGAGAGGCTTTATATATTAAGTTACCTTGTCAAGTGACATTTAACTATTAAATTTATTGTGCAATGGATTATGCCTGCCATAACAGATAAATGTTAACATGAAACTATCTAGTGTAACTAATCATCATTCATATTCATGGGCGGTAGACGGACAAATATGGTACCTAGGCGGCCTAGGAGGGTTAAGGCCAGGCTTAAGCAGGTGCCTAACACCCAAAATAGTTTCAGACGTTAGGCAATATGGCATTGTGTCTGCAGGTGCTGGGCCTAGGTGTATGGCTAGGCAGCAGTATAATCTGAACACAACTAGCAGATGGTTTGGATGATCTAGACACGCTTACCTGTAAGGGCCACCTGCTAATATTAGTGGGTCGAGTGTTCCAACTTTAAAACAAGATGCCAAATAGTACAAGTTGTGTGTTATTTGACTACTTTATGACAAAATATCAGCTCTGTCAAGGAAATTTTATAGATCAACAGTCAAAATCCAAAAGATCATTTTATTGTTGGAAGCTTGGCATAGTGAAGAAGCAAAATGAAGAGAGGCCAACCAAGACTTTGGGATTTGGAGGTTATAGGTGTAACAACTGGTTTAGAGAGGTTCAATGTCCCACACCAAGGCTAACCATAAGAGAAAACATTGTATTAGCGAAGATTGAAGGATGAACCAGCCCAGTTGTTGAAGAAAACACGTTCGAAAGAAAACAAAAAATGACATGTCCGGAAGGAAACTTATGGCTAGCCTGGTATTGGCGTGGAAGAAATAATATTTTCTAGAATATACTCCTCGATGAAGTTGAAACAAGTAAACCAAGATGTATGCAACTTCCTATTAAAGTTCTGCACACAGATGGCCTGTTGTATCAAACGTAGACAGGGAGACTTTCACAGGGAGGAGTGCTCAGTTTTTCTTTTGTTGCACCTCAGAAAATCAGAGCACTATATCTTACAAACCTCCAAAGATAATAATAGTACTGTTTAACAACCTTCATTCTTATAAACTTCTACTCACTTCCTTCTAAAAAAAAATCATTTTTACACAAGAAAATAAAATTTAAAACGAATGTTCCAATTTAATTCGTGTCAATAAATCCAGTGCATATTAATATTTATATTCCACCTTCACATAGTTTACTAAGACGTAGTACTGAAACAAAATATTGCTTACCTGAACAATTTCTTTATAAATTTCAACATCAATCTCTACTGTAGTGATGATTTCTTCTATATCTCAAAGTATCACATGAAGCCTGAAATAGGAAGAAGAAAACCAATATCTATATTATGCAACTTTAAGATAAAAATAAAATATCAGTGAAGGAGAGCTCTAACAAATAAAGAGAGGAAAAATAGAGAACAAGTCTCTGTTAATAATATTAGCAAGACATGCATCCTAAATGGATATACAAATAGTTTTATATGCAAAGTACAATCGGTTACAAAAGATAACTTCAGGGGTGAGCATATTTTTCTCTTCTCACCTAACTTGATGAATGCATATGCTCCACAGCCACAATGCTAGGTTGAAAAAATATACATAAAGAGTAAGAAACTATTTGATCAGTTTTAGTGCCCCAATACACCTATCCCAATGACCCTCCTGTTAGAGAACTCCATAGAGTGATGAACACATGGATAATAGAATAAAACGAAACTTTCATAAATATGTATATGTGCAGCATGCATGATATCTAGAGTTTTCCACTTTGAACGGAAGCATTACCTAGCCATCTCTAGTACATTGCTTGTGCTATTGTTTCTGGATGCTATGTTTCTCATGGGCCATGCATGTTTTGTTATATTGGAGGAATTTAATGGCACTGGTGGTTTCTTGATCAGAAGCACATAATTTGTACAACTATTGGTCATTGTTTGGATATTTATGATTTTGAATGCTTTTGATCCCTGTAGCTATATGTTGTAATGTTTATACTAGTAATGTTCATGAACTGCTACTTTTCTGAGGTTATAGGACTCTAAAGAGGCCTCTTCTGATATACAAAAAAGTATGGGAATCTCAATAATCTACAAACTACTCCACTGTTGTATATGCTACTTTTGATGTGTTCATCTTCATCTACGTATAGGACCTCAACTTAGCCCAGTCACCATTTGTTCAATAGAAAAGCATACTTCTTCTTTTTTTATATACAAACTTAGAACTATATAGCCCAGTCACCATTTGTTCAATAAACCTGTTGCAATATGGCTATTATTCCATATGTTCAATAGAAGTATGCTTTTCTATTGAAGTATGCTTTTCTATAGAGCAATAGGGCTATTATTCCATAGAAAAGAGTGAGATTTACTTCTATTATTCCAGGTTTATAGAGCAAATGATAATAGCCCAGTCACCATTTGTTCAATAGAAAAGCATACTTCTTCTTTTTCCAGGTTTATAGTTCTAAACCAGTCACAAATGGTGACTGGACTCTAAAGAGCAATAAACCAGAAGAAGTATGCTTTTCTATTGAACAAATGGTGACTGGGCTATTATCATTTGCTCTATAAACCTGCAATAGGGCTATTATTCCATATGTTCAATAGAAGTATGCTTTTCTATAGAGCAATAAACCAGTTTTGAAGTATGCTTTTCTATTGAACTATATACTTCATGTTGATGTTTAGTAGTCCTCACTAGTTTTTTGCTCTGTGATTTGTTTGGTAGTGTTACGAATAATGTTATTTGACGAATTATATACTGAAGGGCCTCTGATTTTAAACTTAAACAGCTCAGTATCAGTTTAATATATGCTCAATAGTGTAAGAGTTAATGAAAAATATGAATACAGAATAGTGTCAGCTCATGGATCTTACTAAATTGTGTTATCATCTGTTGTACTTACTGAAAATATGAATACAAAATAGTGTAAGAGTTTTGCAACTTTACTCCCTTAGGTAAGCTAGTTAACATATCATTTGTTATTTTGATAGTGTTGTTAACCTGCATTGTTCTGGCGCTAACAAGCATAGTTTTGCACTAACAAGCATAGTTTTGCACTCGTCTTTATTCTAGGAACAAACCCTTTTTTTTCATCCAACAGAAATTTATAAAAAATTACCTAAAATCCACGGATGGAGTCGGCTGAGGAGTCAGGGGGCCTCTGCTTTGAAGTCCCGTCGAGAGGATGGAATCGACATGAAGGGTCAGGGGCTGCAGCTGCCTGATCCTGAATATTGCTCCTAACAGGCTCCATCGTCACAGGCAACAGTGTGGAGAGTCTCATCTCCTTGCCTAACTCGTAAAACCCTCTCGGACAATTCGTCGAACACCTCACCTCCATTTCCATTCTCAGCAAATCTCACTCTTGTACGTCTCCTCCCACACCCGACAGCTTCGCTCTCCTCACCCATTCCCATTCGACTACTTCCCCTTGCGGATCATCGGGTCACGACTCTGCATAAAAAGAGAACCATGTCAACTATAAAAAATCAATCCCAAGAAAAAAATTCACCAAAAGGAAGATCGAAATCTAGACCTGGATGGAGTCCAGCTGGGAGAGAAGGTCCATGGCGATTTGGGAGGCCTCCCGCGGGTCGGAGTGTTCGAAAAAGGAGGTGGAGTTTGGTGAGGCCGTCGAACCTCTCCTGGTCTATGACGTCATGGATGACGAAGAACGAGCACGAGGAACTTTTGTTCCTCACTCGCTGCGGGTTGAGGCCGCCGTACAAAGGAGAGGCTCATGTTGACGGACTTGGTGCCTTCTTCGAGCGCGAGGAACTTTAGTTCGATGCTGACCGGCGCGCCGTCGCCGCCTCCGGCTGCGGTTGTGACGAGCAGCCTCCCTTCGGACCCGTCGACGCCGACGAAGGAGACGAAGGTGCAGATGATGACGACGATGGTGTAGACACGACCATAGCCCAGTCGGGGAGGATCTTGTAGGTCATGTCGGAGACGGCGGAGGCATTGTCGGTGAAGGTGCTGCTGCTTCTCCTGTGTCTTATTTTCGAGAGATTGATTAAGAGATGAAGAGGTTGGAAGAATAGTTGGTGGTGGTTGGAGCCTTGGAGGTGCAGCATGAGTTGATCTCGAAGAGGGCAAAATTTTGGGGGAAAAGAAAGCTGAAATTGGAGGGATCAAATATTTGGAAATGAAAAAGGGTTGCTTCTACTGCTAACCTAATGACAAAAATTTTAGTTACTGGATAGTTGATATTTAGAAATTCGAGCCATCAACTAATTACCGACGAAAAATAATTAGTCGCTATAAAAATTATTATATAGCTCCGACGTTTTAGTGACGGAAAATCGACATTCAATGAATTGAATTACGAATTCATAAATTTTCAGTCGCTATTTAGTCGCTGGTCTAGCGACTAACTATTGTCAGTCGCTAGGTCAGTCGCTAATTTGCCATATTTTTGTAGTGCCTGCCTGATGACTGTATCACTTCTTTTGCTGGTTTCAAGCAAATGTTCTTGGAACGATTTTATGAAGGAGTCAATGACATGACGATATCTATCCTCATTAAAATTAAACAGAGGCACAATGAATCCACAGAGAGTTTCATTGAAAGATTCCGCCGAGAGGCACTCAAAATGCCTTTAGGTACTCCATCTGCTATAACAATAGACACTTGCAAATCAAACTTGTTACCTATTATCAGTATGTGGACGGGATCTACACAATTCCAGGATTGGCCTTCTTTCATTGTTAATGCAAAGGCGGCAGAAGTGAGTACCGAAAAGTTCAAGCAGTTAGGAGTCCAGATGACTTACCCTAACCAAGATGAACATTCTACACCTGGAGGTAGTAATCGCCAGAATAATCGCAAGAATAAAGAAATATTGGCCATCAATCTTAAATGCAAAGAGTCTTTGGCTGTCAATGTCACTCAGACGGCATCTACCCCATCAGCACCACTGCAAAAGTCAACTCGTCCAAAAGAAGAGTATTCTTTCGACGAAGATGATACTTTAAGTATCTTCGATTGCTTGATCAAAAGCAATAAGCTTCAGCTTCCAGAGACAAAGCGACCAGAAGAAGTTGGTAAAACTGATCACCCTAAATACTGTGTTTATCACAGATTCATAGGCATCCAACCAGAGCATGTTATGTGCTCAAGGGCAAAATTCATGAGTTGGTCAACTCTGGAGCAATTACTCTACAGCAGGACGAGAAAACGGTGACTGCTAATGTGGTTTCTCTCCAATTTGGTGATTTTCTACCACAACTCGTACAATATGGTGTTGTCCCCATTCTAAGGACTACTCTAGAAATTGTGAATATCCTGCCTCCTCAAAACGAAGGTCTTGTTCTAATGTCAACTGACAGAGGAGAGATTATGTGGATTCATCCAGATCTGGTTGCAGAATTTGAAATGCCTTCCTCTTCTAAGCAAAAGAAGCATTCTAAGTCTAAATCCAAGAACTGTAATATGGTATCCTTTGAACCATTAACAGAAGAAGAAATCCTAATGGGCACTAGATCTGGGAAACCCTATCTTCGGGAGTATTCCGAAAATCAAGAGAACCCTGCTCTATCCCCGGATGCTCTTCCTCCATCATCTTCTCCTGCTGAAGATACACCGTCTACATCCTTGCCAGTGGTTGAACCATCTCCTCCTAAACCAACATCAGCAGACAAGGAAAAGCAACCTGTTCGCTTTGATAAAGCGTTGAAGAAGTCATCATCTCTTGGACTTGAAAAGCCTTACAATTTTGACATATTGGCTCAATTGGCCAATACTCCAACAAGATTGTCAATCTTTGAACTTTTATGTCTCTCAAAAGAAACTCGTAAGACGTTAAGTGAAGCCATGATGTAGGTTGACACTTGTTTGACTCTTCTTAAGAAGCCTGAAAAGGAGCCAGTCAGCTGTGCACATTGTCATAGTATATTTGAATTGATACCCAATATCACTTTTACACAAGATGACAAGTTATTAGAAGACAATTGTCATGATCGTCCTCTCTATTTTACGGGATATATGGACACCATAAAAGTCGACCGTATTCTGATTGATCCCGGGTCTGCACTTAGCATCATGCCAAAGTCCTTATTGGACGCTTTGATAATCCCAGTACATAATCTTTCCACAACTATCACTACCATCCTGGAATTCAATCAAGGAAGAAGTGAACCTTTGGGGAAGATACGCCTAAAACTTCAAATTGGCAATCTTTGTACAAAAGTAACTTTCTATGTTAATGACAATTATGGTTCATACAATGCTTTGTTGGGAAGGCCATTCCTTTATGAACACAATATTGTACCCTCTATACTCCACTAATATTTTAAATATGTGGATGGTAATGGAGAAGTCCAAAAAGAGGTTGCAGATATGAATCCTTTCAAAGGAGTTGAAGCGTATTTCAACGATTCTCGTATGTACAAAGAGGAATTCATGAAGGTGGTACTAGCAATGGACACAGATGAAGAACAGAAGAGTATACCTAATAATACTCTGGTGATTCCAGTCAAAGGATGTACCTCCTGTCCTCAGTCTTCCCAACCACTGACTATCTATCTACCTTCCCATGAGAAGCGACCTAAAGGTGATAGTCAGGAACAAAGGGAGCTCACCTCTTCTGAGCCGCTTGTAATCGATCTTCGTCGCAAGAAGCTCCCTCCTCCTTCTCGTTCTTCTTCTCCCCTTCTTGTAATCAATCTGACTAAGCCTGCTAAGGCTAAAGTCCCTGTTGTAAATGATGGTGTAAAAATTAATAAAGCATCTCCTTTGCAGTATACTGATGTCTTTTACTATGCTCAGTGTTATCTGGATATGCTATATAACTTTAAACTACTTGCAATAGAAGTCGTATCATCTCGACGAAATGTGGTATCACTGGATTCAATACAAGAGTCGTACTTCTTAGTACCGTCTCGAAAGAAAGATGAAAAGCCTATATTCTTCAATAAAAGAGAAGAACCAAAAATCATGCTCTATAATGATAATAGAGATGATACAGGAAGGCTACAATTACGACGCTATTGTCCACAATCCAAAGCCATCATTCGTAAAATGGACTATAATTTCAGAACAGGTCTCAACAATGGTAAAGGAAGGCGAACCCCTCTTCGTATTGTTGTTCCAAAAGAAAAATCACAATAATACCATAGTAAAACGAAACGTGGACTAGGTTATATGTCACCACTTCCAACTCCGGAACCTTCTGAATCTGTTGAAGAAGAACGTTCAAACTCTTCTGATTCTATCTCATAGGACTCTGATACCAGTATCGGTCATATTCATAAGGTGATAGTATCTTCTAACATGGTGTACACCGAATTCTTAGAAGATGACGAAAGTGACATTGAAGAAGCTACTGAAATGGATCCTTGGGCACAAAGGATGGACAATTAGTGGAAACTTCATTTTGAACAACGAGAACCACCTACTGATGATCAACTGGTCTAAATCGATATTGGAGAGAAAGGTGTATCACGACCAATCTTCATTAGCAAGACTCTCCCAGAAGATGATAAAAAAGAATTAATTTACCTTATTCGTGAATACATTGATGTCTTCGCCTGGAGTTACGAAGATATGCCGGGATTAGATCCTCAAATTGCAACTCACAAGCTTAATATTTTGCCGGATGTCAAACCGGTCAAACAACAACAACGGCGATTCAAGCCTGAAATGATGGATGCAATTGATGATGAAGTCAAAAAGCGTATAGCTTGTGGCTTTATCAGAGAAGAACAACATCCTGACTGGGTGGCCAATGTCGTCCATGTCCTGAAGAAGACCGAAAAGGTTCGAGTTTGCATAGACTTTCGGGATCTCAATGATGCTTGTCCCAAAGACGAATTCCCACTCCCAATTACTGATGTTATGGTCGACAATACATGTGGATTCGAACGAATTTCTTTCATGGATGGATTTTCTGGATATAATCAAATCCGGATGGATCCTGAAGATGAAAAACATACTTCGTTTCGTACTCCTCGGGGTGTGTACTGTTATACAGTCATGCCGTTTGGTCTTAAGAACGCAGGTGCAACTTACCAGTGGGCTATGAGCACTATCTTTCGAGATTATTTGCGAAAGACTGTCGAATGCTATGCTAACGATATTGCTGTCAAAAGTCGTCTCAAAGAAGCTGGCATCTTTTCTTTGAAAATTAAAGTGACCATCAGTTCATTCACTTTATTTGACTTATCATTCATTGGACATTTAATGTCTCTTGTTTAAATAATTTGAATTCACGTCCTTTACACCTCTGAATTTCGATTATTTATATCAGCAACTTGTTATGTCCTTATTACCTCTAATAAAGTTGTCCATTGAAATAACAGTATTGCTAAATTTTATATTATGCCACGTACACATTACCTCTGAGCAGATATAATAAATATTGTTATTTTTCAAAAATCTTGAAATATATCACGTCCAGTACCTTTGAATATATTTTCTATTCTATTACTTATATCTATAACAAGATATGCAACAAGTAATGGAACCATATAAAAAGTTTTTACTATTTTTTCTGCAAAAGAAGAAAAAGAGTACATTGAAAAAAATAGCATTTGCCCATCTTTCACTCTGAAGGATAGATGATAAGTTCTGCAATTTGTTTCTTCAGAACTTGAATTCTTCCATCACGAGAATCTAGCACTCTCTGCCTAGCTTCAATTCGTCCTGATTCAGGATCGAAAGGTTGTAGAGCAGCAGTTCGGCATTTTAGTTCTTCATTTTGAAGACGTTCAAATTCTTTCTTTCGATCCTTCAAAATATCCACCTGATCAACAGCAGATTGATACAATTGATTTTCTTGTTCTATGTTTTGCTCAGTATTTTAGTGTTCCGCCTGAAGTCGAGCAATTTTGGCTTTTAGACCAGCAGCCTTTTTCTCTTCTTCAATAGCCTTAGTCTTGTGACTCTCAGCAACAACAGTTACGTCAGAGATTTGAACATCTAGCTCAGAGGACTTTCTAGTGAAAGTCAGCAGGAATGTCTCAAAATCAGCTTTACTAATCTCTGCTTCTTGAACCATGGTTTCATATTCCATGTTTACTAGAGGCTCGATATATCCTCCTTTCAGCTCTTTGTAAGCCTTAATTGAACTCTCTAGTTCATCCAAAATATGTTCCAAAAATGAAGCCTGAGCTTCGTCTCCTTGACTACGGATGCCTTCAATCAAGAATGTAGTAGGAGTTCTAATGGTACTAAAAGGGACATCTTCTCTCTCCATAACTCTATGAACTAAAGGCTCCAGAGACGTAAAGAAGACTCTCGTTAAAGAGGTTACCACAAATTTGTTAGCTGCCAGGGCCCCTGGAGTGGCTACTATGTTTGAAGAAATCTTCACAGCTTTAGCAGGAGGGGGTATTTCATCTGGAGCACTAATATGAGAAGAGCTTCCTTCCCCGGCTGTAGTCCCCGTGGGTGCTGCTACAAATTACATATGTTATGACTCATAAATGCTGAAAATGTAATAACAAATCATTTATAATGAGGAAACTTACTTGGGCTGAATACTTTATGAGGAGTCTCAATCGTCTTAGTTGCATCAGACTGAAGTTTGGAAAGAGTCTCTGTAGACATGGCGGCCTGACTACTCCCTGCTCCTGATTCAGTCGGAGGTGGGAGTTATTGGAGTTTCATTTATTTCAGTTGCCACCTTAGGCACTTCAGGTGGCTCTTGCGGATTCCTTAACTCTAAGAAGATTGACAGGTTCCACATCCTCCTCGTCTTCAATAAGCGAAGGATCTTTATCAATTGGGATTTCTTGCGATGGTGATACATTCGCTAAAGTTGGTTTTTCTTTAGCAAGGTTGTCCCAATCTTCATCATAAGTTTCATCATCAAAATCACAACCATTCAATGCATCAATCACTGCTTCTCCTGAATGAGTAGATATTTGAGCTTGAGAGGTATCTTGTGGAGGTAGATCTTGTTTCAGAGAGAAAGCTTTTGGACTCATAGCAGTTGGAGAGGGAACCGTTATCCCTGCTGCAGCAAGTACATTGGCAGGAACATTTACTGTCACAATGGCAGGAGAAGGACGAACATTTATTTAAGCAATCAAGGAAAAGCAATTTAGATATATATATATCTCTGGTATAAGTTAAAATAGGAGGATATTTCACAGCTTTGATACTACCTTCTTGAGGTGGTTCCTCTTCAGCGATGTCCAACCTTCTTCTAACTTCTTTGAGTATCGGTGCGCTTAGCCCTGCAACAGCCCCGGTATGAGTACCTTCTGGATCAATCAAGGAAGCAGAAGTTCCTCCTTCAGTAATCTTCCCTTGTTTCTGAATAGAAGAAGGAGTAATGTCATTCTCTCCAGATGAAGAACTGAGAAGCAGCTGTTTTGATTGAGAACGAGTTATTCTCGTAGTCACTGGTTCATTGATAACCAATGATGTTCTTTTCTTCTTCTCCGGAGCCCTTGGATAATTAGGAAGATTATCCCGTTGAGGAGAGACTGTCATTTCTTTAGTCTTTCTCTTCTTCAGACCTTTGACAGGGGATTTGTCTTTCCGCATCTTTAGAGATATATCTAAAAGATCTTGAACCGGGTTAGCAAAATTCATTAAAATTGATGCTTCTAGGGGTACATCAGCAGGGTCTCTGTCTTCTACATCTCAGAAAGACTGAAGAGTGCATTTTCTTTGTTTAATTCTCCTTTCAGTTGCAAAGCTATATGAGGGATTGAAGTTTTCAGCAAATGTGTTCGCTGAAGTGTAGAAGTTTGTATATGAATATAACATACACGGACCTTGGGGAAGTTTTTAAGGCATAAAAAATAGCCTTTGTGCCCCAAGCATTGTAATAATTCCAAGCTCTAGCCCCATCAATGAGATAACTTGTAGCTTGGAGGCAAGTGGTTGCATTTCCTACACGAAGTTGATCATACCCGAATTGCCGTGCAAATCGACTCAGCAAATACGACTCCCAGTAGCATTCTTCCTCAAATCTATAAACCAAGTGGGATGGTCGGATTATTTTAAGCCAGGAAAAGATGTTTGGACTTAAACGGAGTGTTTCTTCGGGTAAATCCATCATCTGTGGAGGCATGGCGTCATATCCTGTAGGAGGCCCAACACACTGAAAGAACCATCCTGATCCACGATTCAGTACAAGTCGGCATTCTGTAAGAGCAGTGTATTTTCAGTGGGCGTTAGCAAAATGCCCAATAAAATCTCCATCAGGAGGTCCCATATCTGGGTCCATCAAACAGGGATGGTGTAGTAATAACCATCCAAACAAATAAGTGAATGGCATTTCTGTACGAGGAAAATCCGACCGATTATCATTTTCTTTCAGCATAGTGTCCACAAAAGAACGCAATCCTGCGTTCAGGCGATAGGTCATGGCTGAAAGCAGATCCATCTTGTATCCAAATACAAGACGTGTCACAGCGAACAGGACACCTCGATGAAACCTGTCAACTGCACTAGCCCCTGGAACTACAAAGCGTCGGAGCCATAAAGATAAAAAGCCTGCCAATTGGGCTTCTGGAGACATAGGTCTGTAACCCTGTCGAAGATAACTTTGAAGAACGTCGCCAGCCTTGAACTAACCCGAGTCCTCAGTTAGAGTGACATCCCCATGATTATGCTTCTCCATCAATAATTGTATATCACTCCTATCAAAAGGTTCAAAGAAACGAGGCGTACATGCTTGACTATCCAGTGGCTTGTCCTCTTATACATGACCCAGGAACAGATATGGCATCCATTTTGTAATATAACAAGTACCCGCAGTGGCACTTTCATAATAGAGTGAGCAGATTTTATAGTGGCATAGCAGCTCTTGGAAAACTGCGATCATCTGGGGATTCTCCCTTGCTAGAGCATCTAATTCATCATTTGTGGGTACATATTCTACATAAGGATTGTCACCCATCGGCAGATGAGAAATATATTCCATTTCGTTAAGAGTACACCCCATTTCTCCATGAGGTGTCATAAAAGTCCCAGTACTTTTGTTATATCTCTCTACTAAAGCCAAGAACATGTGGGGGTTTGGATGAATGCCAAACAGCGTAGTACAGATGGGATTGTAGAGGCCCAGATCAATAAGCATGTCTTTGAATTCCTCCAAAATCTATATAGACAAACTACTCCAACGTTTCATTCCAGGATTTACCAGGCCTGTCATTCGCATAGCACGGTCTGGATATCTTCCTTCAGCTTTTACAAATGTATTTGCAAAAATTGATACTCTAACATGAAGGAGCAGAGAAGAGTCCTCAGGAGGAATACAGCTCGGTCTTAAACCTCTCAAATGTGTGCTATATTTTTTAGAAGTGCTGTAAAAAAGGTCTTTGTTCTGTGGACCTGCTTTATAACAGATTCGGCCGACTCTTGCTTGTTGGAGAGGAGTTAGATCCCATGACATCCTCCTAGGATAGCTCGTAAAAGCATAGTGAGATAATGCCATGGACCTGGATATTTCTATTAGATGTATGGCATTATTTTCCTATAAGAAATATCTTGTTTCTTTTCTTGCCTTAGGCTGGGAAGTCTTCTTGATTGCATCTCCAAATAAAAAGGCAGGTTTCTTGTGGACTGTAGTATCCAAGCTCTGCAGAGGTTCACCGTTCATTAAGTTCAAAAGGGTTTGATTGTCCTGATCTATGAGCAGACTTCTTCGTGCTTCAGGGCCATCGTAATGAGGAAAAGTGATATGAGACAAATTCTTCCTGTATTCTGGGACATTAAATGTTGAAGCAAACTTCTCTGCATCTGGGTCTTCCCTGAGATTGACTGCAGAGAGATGCATAAATAAAAAAATTATTATTAGAAACAAAAAATGAAGATATATGATTTCTTGAATCACACAGATTTTTTGAGTTGTGCCACGAGATGTATTGTGCAAGACTTAAGTTACGCGATATATCGAGTTGCACGACAACCCAAGTTGCGCCACATGCTATGTTGCGCGAAACTCAAGTTGCACAACACCTCAGGTTGTGCCACAATTTTTACTGTGCACAACAGTATTCGTAAAAACGAATACCGTTCAAAGAGAGAGCGATCACACCCTAAGAAGGGGTGATGCAAGGTTTATGATGCACCACACTCTAAAAAGAGGGGCACAGATCAATTATTGATGAAATCACAAATTAAATCGGTTCGCCCCTAATCACCTTCCATGGCTGGATTAGCTATCTCTCGACGAGATGAAGGCGGCACATATTGTGGTACATGGGTAGGCGGAACATGAGTCGAAGAAGTGGCGATAGCTTTTTCCTTGTCAGCAGCAGTCCTTTTTGGGGCTATGTCGTCAAGAAGATGATCAGAGAAGAGGGTTGCAAAAGTTTTCTCAGAAGATTAAAAGTGAAAGTAAAGAATCACAGTAGAGTAAACGGGGATTATTTATAGCCAGAAAATCAGAATCCTAACAGTCATTCTGAATCGTGCATAACAGATTGCATGAGACCGGCGCAACCTGACTTAGTCAAAAACTTTTATCAATTCAAAGTATTCCAAAACTTTGCAATATTTTTAAGTTTTGAAAACTTTGAAGGGGGTCTTGTAGAGCCTAAAAATCAAGTTGCGCCTTCAATATACTGATCAGTGATTAAGTTGCGCCCCAAAAATTAAGTTGCGCCACTGATATGAAGCTCAGAGAACAGACTGAGCCACTGATCAGATTGTGCCTAATATCAGACTGCGCCCAGTCTCTTTGCGCCAAAACCTACGTGGCATCTGACACTTAATGGTCATCATTAGCTGACAATACTGACGGCTGACACAACAGTGAACGAAGAAAATCTCTTCGAATTCCGTAAATTGTGCCGCTCAAGAGAAGTTAGTGGACAGCAGTCATGTACACTTCGTGAGTTGTGCCCAGGCGCAATCTAAACAAAATCCTTAGTTGCGCCTGGGCGCAACCTGAACGACTTTTGATCAGAAGCTGCCACGTGTGTAGGCCTAGCTCAAATCAAGCGCAGTTGGACTTGTTAACTGAAGCTCGCGTAACCTGAAAAAGTTGAGACAACTTACATTCTAAAAGCAGGATGACGTGGCGCACATGCCACTAATCTCTCAAGATGTGTCTACTATCCTGTACACGACCACGCGTATCTCAATCATATGATGTCACGCGTCTAAATACAGTTAGTACACGATTGACAACTGAATGAAAGTTGGTACAACAGAAGGTTGGCGCAATCCAGTATGGCGTAATCCAGCTTCGCGCACATCAGAATAACTGCTAAAACAGTTATTTCCTGAACTCTATAAATAGAGTTTCCAATCATCAGAGAGGGAGATCAAGAACTCTTGTAAAAATTGCTGCTGCGTTCTCTAGAGGCTACAGTCTTCAAGTTCACATAGTCCAAGGGATAAAGTGATCGTCTCCTGATCAGATTCCTAAAGTTGTACTTCCCCAGAATTTATTGTACTTTATACTCTTTTACAAGTTTGGAATAAAACAATTTTTTGTTTTTGCTAACAAAGCCCCGTAGGGGCTCAGCGTCTCGGGCTCGGGCTCATGAGGCGTAATGTGACATTTTATTGGCTAAGCCCAGATGGCGCGGTAGTTAGAACGGCAGTTAGCAGGGCAGTTTGCGCACGGTGCACACAGGTGTAGTTGGCGCAATTGGCATAGGTTGCGTAGATGGCAGGCGCTGTGCGCCAATTGGCGCAATCGTGTCTGTGCACAATTTGAACGGTTACGTAACATTCTGGGAGAATTTTTTTCATGTCCTGATCTTTTCGTATACCGGACGGTTACTGTGCGTGCCTATATATGTTTCTCTCCTCTCTCTCTCTCTCTCAAGATATAGTTCATAATTTTCTTACAAAATTTTTCCAGAGTTAAGAACAGAGAAGAGAGAAACAAAGCGAGTACGTGCCATCCGAGGAGTCAGTAGAGCAGAGTGTTCCAAAGTTTTTCGTCGAACTTGCTGGTTCCTGGAAGCTGATCGTGTGGGACGAATCTAGCTTTGATCGCCGGTGATCATTCACCCCAGCAGGTTGTTTTCTTATTCTGTCCATTTCATCTTTTGTTCATCCACTTGCAACTCGTTCTGAACGAGTACATATTTGATCTAATCTAAAATTGCTAGTGAAATTTTATCGTTGCTACTACAAAATCTTTTGTGCCTTCTTCGAAGTGTTACAATTGATTTCATTTTCTCAGAATCCTCTAGAATCTCTATCATGCACCTTCTTTGAAGTGTTGCATAAATCAGTTTTTTATCGAAAATCACGCCCCAGGACTAACAGATATATATGGAACATGGTTAAGGCATAGTCCTATTCCCTTTTCACCTTAGAAAGTCATATGGAAATGATGGTGACCTGAGATGGCCTACAAAATGAGTCAATTTAATTTGCATTTCATGCATCCCTCACATATACACAAACCTCACATACATCCCTCACATAACCTACTCATGTATGGATCTTCACATATACAGCACACACACACACACATGATGTCCTAGGACTGCACGCACACACACACACACACACTCATGATGTTCTAGGACTGCACACACACACACAAAATTTGAATCTATACTTACCTGCACACTCACTCTTCTGGACTGAACACAACCACTGCTACTACAGACCATTCCCCAATTGTCTGTACCTACTATCTTATTGCAGTATCCACTACTACATGCTGCTGATACTTCTAACTAGGGGTGTGCATATTTGGACCGAACTGACCAAATCAAGCCAAACCAAACCAAACAAATAAGTCGGTTTTTAATCAAATCGATGGTCCGCTCGGATTGGTTCGACTTGAGTATTTAAAAAACCATCCGATTTGGTTCGGCTCTCAGTTTGGCCATTCCAAATTTGCTTAAACTGAACCAAACTGAACCCAGTTAGTAACGGTATAAAATTAGATTTATATCTCGTCCAACTTATCCATATCTTACGGTTTAGAGTCCTTGGACTGTGGAATATGGAGACGGTTGTGTAATGCCCCGCTCCGCACGAGACATTTGGGTTGGCTTATTAGATTCGATCAGAATGTTAGACCATGACTTGTGTTGCGAATAAAGAGAATTGAGACTGATGCAGTCTCTCTTAGCTGGCTAGATGGAATGGATATTGGAACGTGACTCGTTGGTGGAGCTACGCTTAGTGGGAATATATGCAATCGAAACAGGAAGATCTTTTATGCAAGTAAGTAGAACTGTCCTTCCTCTTCACTATGCCTTCATGCTTAATAAAATAGAGTATTACGGTGCTATGATTTGCCCATAAATGTCCCATGTTTTAGTTGCTAGATAATAGAGATGCTTATGTTGTCTAATATTGAAATAAACAATACATAAACATTGAACTGCTGAATGAATCACATTTGAACTGCTAATGTGAATTGATGCCTGCTGCTGAAAAAAATGTATCACTTAATCAATGAGATGATTTGTGAATGATAGAATAAGAAATAAACTGGCTATGCTATCGACCCAATGAACTCAATGAAACACTGTTACGTATATTCTGTGTAACGGTTGCCAAGATATGAAATGTTGCCTATTTTCTTATAAGCAATAAAATAATAATATTGTCCCTATGAAATGAATGAGATGCTACATGCCCCTTGAGAACTAATGATATGATAATGCTTTAATGTATTTAAGTTGATGCAATGCGAAAGGTAGAAATTGATGCAATAAGAAATGATGAGGCTTGGGACCGCTGAGATATCCAAGTAAAATGATGGTAATGTTGAGAATGAATAGGTCATTGAGCATGACTTGAATAAGATTAATGAGGATGCACTGTTGTCTTTACTTCTTTTAATATTTTATCATGCGATTTTGTGCACAATCGAGTCGGACATGCATTCGCATGGTCATAGGACAACTTGTATACAAGGGATGGGGATATGTTTTCTCGGACAGTACCCCAGGACGTTAGGGCGACCGATCCGGCCTATGAGGAAATATTGGCGTGCTAGCAGGAGCACGGGTCTTGCGAGGCATCCAGGAGGCTAGCTACCTACCTTGATGTCATCGCATTACCAATAAAGTCCTATATGTATAATAGTCGTATTCTAAAATACAGTATGGTGATTATATATATATATATATATATATATATACATATATATATATATATATATATATATATATATATATATATATATATATATATATATTTATTTATTTAATTTTTATCCAATTACAATTATTCTCCATACTAATTATTATTTTTTGTTAATAATGACTATCAATTTTATTTAACTATTTACTTTTTATTTACAAATAGGACCCTAGGAAAATTTTGTACTTTTAAATTGTTCAGACACCTCATACATCTATGTGTCATCATGCATGGGTTTAATTAGTATGTTTGAAAAAAAGATATAATAGAGAGAGATAGAGCAGGCCCCTTCCAACCGACCTCCCTCTCTCCCTCACCCTTCATCATGAGTCAGCACAACAGCAACTATGTTGTCCCCTTCTCCTTTCTTCATCAAATTCTCGTACATATATGTCACCTTCTCCTTCTTTAACAATTTCCAACATCTTCCTCCATTATTCTATATTAACCAATTTTAACCCCTTATCTCTCCATCCATCACCTCTAACCATCATCTTCATTTTTCTCATCTTCATCATCCTCCTTTCCTTCTATCTAAACACCAACACCAATGCCAACACCACTCCTCCTTCCTCCTGCGCACCCGTATCCGCGTCCATCGGCGCGCCTCTGGCTACTGCTGTCGTCGACCAGTCGGTCGACCGGACCCCCTCCACCGTCGGCACCTCCTCCCTTCGACCGCAACCTCCATCCCCACCTCCAACACCACCATCTTCATCTTTATCTCCATTTCAATCATCACCACCATTATCAAAACCCTAATCCCCCTTTTTCAAATAGAAGAAAAAAGGGAGAAAAAGATTGAGCAAAAAAGGAGGAGACATTGGAGAAGATGGAGCGAAACCTAAATCCCCAAATTTCCAAGGCAAGCCCTTCCTCCTTGACTCTCCTTCTTTCTGTCAATCTTTATTTCTTGATTTTGTATCTTATAATAAATTAGGAACCTTAACTCACTTTTTTTATTGAAGTAAATTCCTGAAAATTGATATATGTCTATATATATGATATGGGCACAAGAACTAAGACATAATATGACACACTCATATTCACATATATCTATATATAGCATTAAGTTTACTTGCTACTTTTCTACTGATCAATCATTAATATCTAATACACATTTTTATAATATGTTTCTTAAAATAATTATCATCATGTAGTTTCCTATAAGCATCATACAATCATTAAGAGTAATATGCTCCTACTATTGTTTGCAAATATGCTAGCTTAGACCAAATTGGCAACACCCTTATCTTCTCCAAATATCTGTGCCCTTTACATCCCTATTTCCCAAAAAACCTTTATTACTTGGAGTTGGAATATTTGTTGCTTCATGGATCATTACATCTTGCATTAGGAGATCTGACTTTGTGCAGATACACATATTTTTACCTTTTCATAAGAGTGAGGAGTATTTGTTGGCAATAAGCATTGATCCCCTACCCTCCAACTGTTACTGACAAGCAGTCAGTATTCAGTAAAGTGTCTCAATTGGGCACGCAATTAATAATTCATGAGTGCAAGAGATGAGCTAGTAAATGTCTAAATGCTTTTTATGAAAGGAAAACTTATAATTATTGATTTAGTTTGATTTTCTGGACTTGTATAGCAAATTCGGATCAATGATAAAATGCTAACATAGCTAACTGCTAAAGCAAAGTGTACAATTGGTAAGAAGATTCTTGTTATGCAATTTTTGTTTTATAAATATATATTGCGTGTGATTTCCGGGGTTGAGGGTTGCTCTACCGAAGGGGTCAGCGAAACCGGGTTTATGTTTCATATTATTATCTCTTGCGAAATTCTCGGAGTCAATAAATATAAAGGAGACACTACCGAAATTTTCAAAAATTCTAAAGAGTTGGCCAAATTTTGGAAAGTCGAAATGGTTAAACCCTAGTTCCTAAATTTTATCAATTTCCTAGTACAATTCAAATCCTGAAATCGCTTGAAAGTGTTACCTTAGGCACACAAATTTTAATTTGACATTATTTTCCGCTAAAGATGGAAATCTCCTGCTTAACTTTATTTTCGTTTTATGTGTGTTTTCTATCACACTAAGAACGAATTACAATTTGAATTTAAATCATAACTTAGAGTACACTGTAGATTATAATTGCATCGGGATCGAACAGAAACCTTTAGATCACACCTTGGAAATATTTGCAATATTATATTTTAAAAACTGACCAGTCCCTGTTATCGGCATTCGTACGACCATACGATGTCCGAGGTGATGCTTAGCTCACTTTATTGTTTCCTATTTTCCATTAGATTCTGAATCCACGAATTCGGCCATGTAATATCCAAATGGTTCCGATATTCTTGAAAATTTTCAAGTTATACGACAATTATTATAACACTTGATTCCGATAACTCGAAAAATAACTCATGTGTTATCCTGATTATATCACATCATTATGTGATTTCTGATACTAATGGGATGGAAAAAGCTAAGCACCGCCTATTAATTATAAATCTGATCCCGGATAAATGGAATTATTGCCAAGATATTAGGTGTTTGTGTGATCCAGAAGTGTTTCTCTAAATATTGTATTTGCATACAGATTTGTCTGAGGTTTACACATTTATACCTAACACCTAAAATTCTTTTGGGAAGAGATGCTAATACTATAAGAAAAGTTTTTATAAGTAAATCTACTTTTAAAATTATCCTTTCCTTTAGTTCAATTTTGATAATTTTATCATCTTGCCTTACTTATCTCATTCCTTGACTGATGGCTTGCTCGTCGTATTAACGACCTAGTTTTGTTCACTAGGATTTGATGAAGATAAGGAGAGAATGCCAATGTACACTGAATATGATCTTAATGAATAAGACAAAGAGGAGGTCGACCTTGGGCATCAACTAGTATTTTGCAACTGGTTGTGTATTATATGTATTGGATTAATGGTTGTAATCGGGTAGAATAATAAAATTTTTATTTATAGTTTAGAATATCCTTTAATCAAATTGCTAATTATTTGTATTATGTACCATGTGACCTGTGGTAATCCTATCCTAGAACTGTATGGGCGACAATCGCGAATATGGATACTGGAGTATTCATATGGCGCGTAGCCTGGGAATGGTGTTACGTACTCGGCTCGTCGTATTTTGGGAGTGGGGCATGACAATATGGCAACGTCCGTATGGTTTAACAACACCAGTGGCTATATAGTCAGGATGCACGCTAATGAATGTTTTGTGCAGGCACAGTAGATATATCTGCTAACCTGTATTTGCTGTAGGTATAGAGAGTTGGCTATCGGTAAGAAATCACTTAAATGTGATATATTCAATATATATATATATATATTGGTTCAACTTGCCTGCTTAACATGCAAAACAAAATAATGTTGTGATGTTGACTTTCAAATGAGAACCTTCTTAAAATGTTAAATTTCAGTATGCCAACTTCTTGCCTTGCTATGAAACTGCTTAGACATAACATACATGCTAAACGATGCTTTTTATGAGAATGATCATAACATGTTTAAGATATTAGTGCTAACGATACCTCAATGATACCTTTGTATGATAACACCAAGTATGTTATAATGATGCCTCCACACGAATGATGTTAAGGACAAGTTTACATACTTCAATGTTTTTGCTCATGAACTGTAAACTGATGCTAGGCCCCAACTAAAAAGATCACCCTAGTAAATGATTGCTAAAATTGACCACTTAGTGTCGGTTTAGGAGAATGGGTTGGATTCTGCTCGCCAGTACATAGATGACGTACTGACCCACGTTGTGGGCACTCTTTTAGGTGATTGTGCTTGGAAAGTTCGGTACACAAAGATTGGCTTGATCGGTCCCACAGTATTGAAGATTTGTTGGGCATGCAGAAGCTCTCCTTCCAAAAGATGATGTCTTCTGTCTATAAAGGGCATAATGTATGGAATATTATAATCAGTTGTACTAGTGAGTTGTAAGCCAAGTCGGTATATCAAGTTGTAATCCAATGTATTAAAGTATGAAATATAAGCTTTGTGGCATTTGTTCAGTTGGCTATCAATGTAAAGTGATATGTGTGGTAAACTTTGTATTCTATTACAAGTCATGTACTCTACTTCAATTATCAATAAAGAGAATATATTTTTATATATCTCTATGCGACTTCAACTTATCTGTTTATCTTCGCTATTATAAATCAGTATTGTGTTTCTATCCGACAAGAAAGAATTTCCTCATTAACTTCAATTTGTTTGCTTCTGCCGCTGCGATGTACTCCTATTTGAAGATTATCAATGATGTACCATCTTTGCCTTGTCAAGTGTAATACCAGACTTGTATGGCATCACGCCCAAGCGAGGACGATCGATACCAAGAGTTAAATGTGGCTGAAATGACTCTGCGGAATCGGGGCATGACAGGTTGCTCATATTCTTAAATCTCTACTCTCCCTTTCTCTCTCTCTCTCCCTCCTAAATAGTGTAAACATATGTTACCTGGAGTAACCGCTCTAGTTCTCTACTGGTCGCTCTAAGATTATGATTTATTTTCGAGATCATTTTGGATTTGTGGAAGAAATTTATTATGCAAGTAATTTACTTAGAAGATTACTGCCCACTTTGATATCTCATACAAACATCTTCCAAACAAGAGATGGTTATGATTTCTTTTTGTGTGAATATTTACTTTGTGAAATATATTTATATACTTGAATTTTTGTCTGATCAAAACCGATCAGCCGAATCGATCCGAACCGAACCAAGTTGGTCGCTTTCAAAATCGTACCAACCAATTGGTTGGTTTGGTTTGACTGTGATTATTTTAAACCGATTAAGTTCGGTTCAACATCGATTGTGACCAAATATGTCGACCATCGAACGATGCACACCCGTACATCTAACTGTTGCTGCTAATGCCTAGCAGCTACTATTGCTGACTATTATTGTTGCATTGTTGTTGCTAATGCAGCATGTCTTTGCACACAAGTGCATCTCCCTGCACCTACGTACACTACCGAAAAAGGGCTTTTGGGATGACACTATTAGATACGCTACTTTAAAGAGTCCTAAAATATTAATATTAATTAGGACGAATATTTATTTTGTGATAAATGATTATATTATTTAGGACAGGTTCATAAATGGGCACTGAAAATGTATCTTATTTAAGACCGACAATTTTTTCCATCCTAATAAACTTCGGAGGGAAAGAAAAATAATTGGACGTCAAAATTTTGCTCCAATCCGAGAACTTTCTCAACTGTTTTAGACTTTTAGAACAAGGTTCAAAACAATGTGTGATATGAACCGTTGATTTTAGGCTTTAGTCATCTAAACCTATTCTCTCTCTCTCTCTCTCTCTCTCTCTCTCTCTCTCTCTCTCTCTTTCTCTCTCTCTCCTCAAACGAATCCAAGAAATTCAGCTACGGGGAAGAATCAGAAAATTTACTGTAGGAACAAAAACTTATACAAAATTTGGAAAAATGATAAAAACGAAGCAAATTTGGAATACCAATACATTTCGACAGATGGAGTGTCAAAAAAATGGACCATGTCCATTTTTCGACAGACCGTCTGTCGGAAAATGGACATGGTCCAGGGGGGTACGGTTCAATGTTGGTTTGGTTGGGGGTTAATAGTTAGTGGTTGGAGGGAGTTACATTTGGTTGTATATGAAGGAAGAGGAGGGGGAGTTACATTTGGTTGTATATAAATCACCTATGAGCGTGGGCACAGTTAGCAGGTATCTTTCAAATCCTGGAAGGGTATATTGGAGTGCGGTCAAGTGGATTCTACGATACCTTCAGGACACTGCCGATTGGAGACTTTCTTTTGGTGGTGAGAGCCGAAGCTGGTTGGGTATACCGACGCTGATATGGCTGGAGATGTCGACACGAGGCGATCGACTTCGGGCTATATGATGATGTTTGCTGGAGGAGCGGTATCGTGGCAGTCACGATTACAGAAGTGCGTTGCCTTGTCGACGACAGAGGCTGAGTATATTGCGGCGACGAAGGCTTGCAAGGAGTTGCTGTGGATGAAAAAGCTGTTGCAGGAAATGGGGCTGAAGCAAGAGCAGTATACTATGCTTTGCGATAGCCAGAGTGCCATTCACCTTATGAAGAACCAGACATTTCATAGTCGGTCCAAGCACATCGAGACTCGGTATCATTGGATACGGAATGTGGTTGAGAAGAAGGACGCGATGCTTGAGAAGGTCCATACTGATGACAATGGAGCGGACATGCTCACGAAGGTTCTACCAAGGAGGAAGTTTGAGTACTGTAGACGGATCATCGGGATGACGAGTTCCTCCACCTAGTTGTAAAGAGGGAGATTTATTGGAGTGGGTGGGGTTCCCAACCTATGTGGAGAATACCCCGGAGAGCGCCATCCGTGTGTCGGAGAAGCTCGGGGAGTGCATGGATCCTATTTTGGAACATATATGGTAAGGAAATATATGATTGGATTTTCATGTTTACTTTGATTATATATTTATGATTAGACCCTTCATATAGTAGCTTTCCATATAATTGGGCTTCCAATTATGGCAAGCCAATTATGATTGGATTTCCATTAAATATATGATTGATGTATATTGGAAGTTTCCATATATATTGGCCTTCCATGTATGGATTACCAAGGGCTTATAAAAGGGTGATGCATGCTAGTTGAAAACTCATCTCAAAACAAGAGTGCTTTACAATCTTTGAGAGAGAGAGAGGATTAAGGACTATTGTGAAGGAGAGATTGCTTCGAATATTTTTCGGCATCTCTTGTTTTTCGGAGTCCGCAATCAAAAATTTCTTCTTTCAAGTGAGTTTTGGTGAACCATGTTGGATCGGGAGGAGCTTGTAGAGGGTGTATTCTCTTTATTCCATTAGTGGAGGTTCTTCAGGGTTAGACTCCGATCGTCCCGTAGTTTTTTCCATAAGGGTTTTCTACGTCAAAAATCTTTGTGTCTGCGATTGTGTTTGGAATTTTTGGTTTGTGTGCTTTTTCTCGGTTCTCTCGCAGGACTTTCTGGTTTGGGGGAATGGTTTCCGCGCTTCGTTTCCAACAGAGTGGTATCAGAGGTTTGGGTTCAAAGAAGTGTCAGGAGTTGACAATCAAACCAGAAAGCAGAGATGGACACGAAGTCGGTGCGCATGGTGAACCTAAACGGTACCAACTACCATTATTAGTAGAGCAAGATGAAGGATTTGCTGTTCGTCAAGAAGCTGTATCTCCCAGTATTTACATCCGAGAAGCCCAGTGACAAATTCGATGAGGACTGGAACTTCGAGCATATACAGGTACGTGGGTACATATGGCAGTTCGTTGACGAGAACGTGTACAACCACGTTGCCAATATTGAGCACGCGAAGACGTCATGGGATAAGCTGGAATCTTTGTACGCGAAGAATACCGGGTAAACAAGTTGTTCCTGATCCGGACGATAATGGGTCTGCGGTACAAAGATGGGATGTCTATTACGGATCACTTGAGTGATTTCCAGGGCGTAGTTGACCAGCTATCTTCGATGGGAGTCAAGTTCGACGACGAGGTTCAAGGACTATGGCTTTTATGTACATTGCCAGACTCGTAGGAGACCGTACGAGTATCTATGATCGCTTCTGCTCCAGAGGGCATGGTCAGTCTGGAGTTTGCCAAGAGCGGGATGCTGAATAAAGAGATGCGGAGACGTTCTCAGGGAACTTCATCCACATCCTACTACTCAGAGGCATTAGTTTTAGAGAGCCGCGGAATGGACAAAAGCAGGGGTCCAGGTGGTGGCAGAGACAAGAGCAGAGGGAAGTCCAAGGGTCGTTACGAGAACTCAGAGTGTTACCATTGTGGCAAGAAGGGCCACATCAAGCGAAACTATTTCGCTTGGAAGAGAAAGAAGAAGGACGACAAGGGGAAGCAAGATGAGAACACTACAGCGACGGCCTCAATACATGGAGGCGATGTGATCGTCGTAGGTGATGAGGTTATCACAAATCTCGCCTGCGATGACAATTCTTGGCTGGTGGACTCAGGGGCTTCAGTGCACGTATCTCACAACAGGGCACTATTTACCACTTACACGACAGGCGACTGTGGAGTGTTGAAGATGGG
This sequence comes from Iris pallida, assembly GCA_029216955.1. Lineage (NCBI taxonomy): Eukaryota > Viridiplantae > Streptophyta > Magnoliopsida > Asparagales > Iridaceae > Iris > Iris pallida. Next base: position 122,387 of record JANAVB010017658.1, read on the forward strand.
CAACAGAGATGTGTCGAAGGCGGTTGCTATTGGAGATATGCATTTGAGGACGAAGATGGGTGGAGTTCTTGTTCTCAATGATGTTCGTCATGTCCCTGATATCCGTTTTAACCTGTCGGTTGGAAGGTCGGATGAAGGGGGATTCTTCAGCCTCTTCGGGAATAGTCAGTGGAAGCTTTCCAAAGGTTCGATGGTGATTGCCAGAGGAAGCAAGAAGTTTGGTTTCTACTATATGGAGAGGAGCACACAGGGAGCACAGGAGGTAAATGCAGTCAGTGATGCGTCTACCGAGTTGTGGCACAGGCGGCTCGGCCATATCAACGAGAAGGGGATGAGCTAATTGGTGAACAGGAAGGTGATTCCATGGCTCAAGTCTACAAAGTTGGAGAAATGCACGTACTGCTTAGCTGGGAAGCAAAATAGGGTGTCTTTCCAAAGTCATCCAAGTTCAAGGAAGCCGGAGTTGCTCGAGTTGATTCACTCGGATGTCTGCAGTCCTATGAAGGTAAAATCTATTGGTGGTGCTTCTTACTTTATAACTTTTATTGATGACTGTTCCAGGAAGGTTTGGGTCTATGCCTTAAAGACTAAGGATCAGGTGCTGCCTACTTTCAAAGAGTTTCAGGCCTCTGTTGAAAGAGAGACGGGCAAGAATTTATTGTGTGTTCGGTCTGACAACGGCGGCGAATACATTGGTCCCTTTGATGCTTATTACAGAGAGCAAGGGATACGACGCCAGAAGACTCCGCCCAGGACACCTCAGCTCAATGGTATAGCGGAGCGCATGAACAGGACACTAATGGAGAGGGTGCGGTGTTTGCTGTCAGAAGCAAACTTGTCGGGCAGTTATTGGAGGGAGGCTCTTCTCACAGCTGCTTATGTTATTAATTTATCTCCTAGTGCTCCTTTGTAGGGTGATGTGCCTGACAAAGTATGGTACGACAAAGAGCCGTCATACAATCACCTCCGAGTGTTTGGCTGTAAGGCCTTCGTGCATGTACCGAAGGACGAGAGGTCTAAACTTGAGCCGAAGACGAGGCGATGCGTCTTTGTCCGCTACGGTCAGGATGAGTTTGGCTATAGACTCTACGACGTAGTGGAAAGAAAGCTCTACAGAAGCAGGGACGTGGTATTCGTCGAGGATTAGACCATGACCAACACTTAGGATTCCGAGACGCCTTCTGAGGCTGAGGAATTGCTTGAGTTAGAGTCATTTCACTTTGAGCAATTTCCAGAGGACATCGCAAAGGATCTAATTATGGGGGAGCCAATACATGGAGTTGATCCCAACCTTGATCATCAGCCTGCTGATGGTGGTCAGGGTATCCCTCAGGAGGATGAGTATGCCGGGGAGGCGGTTCCTGAAGAGGAGGAGGCTGTTGGTATACAGCCAGCACCAGTGGCTCCACTGAGAAGGAGCAACAGAGAGCGTCGACCATCTATGAGATACTCACAGGGTGAGTATGTGCTATTGACGAACGGGATTGAGCCCGAAAGTTTTGTAGAGGCTATAGAAGACGAATACAAACAGGAGTAGATGGAGGCTATGCAGGAGGAGATGAGTTCCTTATACGCCAATTCCACTTATGAGCTGGTACAGTTGCCAAAGGACAAGAAGGCTTTAAAGAATCGATAGGTGTTTAGAGTGAAGCAGACGGATGATGCTACTTGCCCTCGATACAAAGCGAGGCTGGTAGTTAAAGGCTACGGTCAGCGAAAAGGCATAGATTATGATGAGATATTTTCGCCTGTCGTCAAGCATTCGTCTATTCGGGTGGTGCTAGCATTGGCAGCCAGTATCGACTTAGAGGTCGAGCAGATGGACGTGAAGACGGCATTCCTCCACGGTGACCTTGAGGTCTGAAGCAGGCTCCGAGGCAGTGGTACAGGAAGTTTGAGTCATTTATGGGAGAGCATGGCTATGCACGGACGACGTCGGATCACTGTGTATTTATGAGATATTTTGTCGATAATGATTTCATTATTTTATTGCTCTATGTAGATGACATACTATTAGTGGGTCGGAATGCCACTAGGATAGCGGAGTTGAAGCGCCAACTGGGCGCGACCTTCTCTATGAAGGATTTGGGTGCAACAAAGACTATTCTTGGGATGGAGATCAGCCGAGAGAGAGAGTCCAAGTTGCTACACTTGTCCCAAAAGAAGTACATTCACCGGGTACTTCAGCATTTCGGGATGGACGGACCGAAAAAAGTGAGTTGCCCCCTTGCGGCTCACTTTAAGTTCACTGAGGAGTAGTGTCCATCTACCAAGGATGAAAAAGAAGATTTGGAGTGGGTTCCATATGCTTCAGCTGTGGGAAGCCTTATGTATGCTATGGTGTGTACGAGGCCATACATCGCTCATGCAGTTGGCACAGTTAGCAGGTATCTTTCAAATCCTGGAAGGGTACATTGGAGTGCGGTCAAGTAGATTCTACGATACCTTCAGGGCACTGCCGATTAGAGACTTTCTTTTGGTGGTGACGAGCCGAAGCTGGTTGGGTATACCGACGCTGATATGGCTGGAGATATGGACACGAGGCGATCGACTTCCGACTATGTGATGATGTTTGCTGGAGGAACGGTATCGTGGCAGTCGCGGTTGCAGAAGTGCGTTGCCTTGTCGACGACAGAGGCAGAGTACATTGCGATGACGGAGGCTTGCAAGGAGTTGCTGTGGATGAAAAAGCCGTTGCAGAAAATGGGACTGAAACAAGAGCAGTATACTTTGCTTTGTGATAGCCAGAGTGCCATTCACCTTATGAAGAACCAGACATTTCATAGTCGGTCCAAGCACATCGAGACTCGGTATCATTGGATACGGGATGTGGTTAAGAAGAAGGACGCGATGCTTGAGAAGGTCCATACTGATGACAATGGAGCGGACATGCTCACGAAGGTTCTACCAAGGGGAAAGTTTGAGTACGGCAGGCGGATCGTCGGGATGACGAGTTCCTCCACCAAGTTGTAAAGGAGGAGATTTGATGGAGTGGGTGGGGTTCCCAACCTATGTGGAGAATACCCCGGAGAGCGTTGAGCGCCATCCGTGTGTCGGAGAAGCACGGGGAGTGCATGGATCCTATTTTGGAACATATATGGTGAGGAAATATATGATTTGATTTCCATGTTTACTTTGATTATATATTTATGATTGGAACATTCATATAGTAGCTTTCTATATAATTGGGCTTCCAATTATGGCAAGCCAATTATGATTGGATTTTTATTAAATATATGACTGACGCATATTGGAAGTTTCCATATATATTGGCCTTCCATGTATGGATTACCAAGGGCTTATAAAAGGGTGATGCATGCTAGTTGAAAACTCATCTCAAAACAAGAGTGCTTTACAATCTTTGAGAGAGAGAGAGAGGATTAAGGACTATTGTGAAGGAGAGATTGCTTCGAATATTTTTTGGCATCTCTTGTTCTTCGGAGTCCGCAATCAAAAAATTTCTTCTTTCAAGTGAGTTGTGGTGATCCGTGTTTGATCGGGAGGAGCTTGTAGAGGGTGTATTCTCTTTATTCCATTAGTGGAGGTTCTTCAAGGTTGGACTTCGTTTGTCCCGTAGTTTTTTCTGCAAGGGTTTTCCACGTCAAAATTCTTTGTGTCTGCGATTGTGTTTGGCATTTTTGGTTTGTGTGCTTTTGCTCGGTTCTCTCGTAGGACTTTCTGGTTTGGGGGAATGGTTTTCGCGCTTCGTTCCCGATAAGAGTTTGGTATGGAAACATGTTAGAATAATAGATCTATGCCATTATATAGGAATTGACACACAAGAGACACAATTACACATGCATCACCAAAACTAACCATGTGTATCATGATGTACCATGACACGATCACTACGTATCCAATTGAGGACACAAGGACACAAGCACAAGCCAATTAGACACCAATTTTTTTTGGAAACATGTGTCAAACACTTGGTGGTCAAAATTCGTAATAACACAAATTGAACGCAGAAATCATCATTTCTCAAACCTAGATATACCAAATTGAAAGCTTCTAACACCTAGATCTAGCATTAGAGAGTCAATTCCACCCGTGGAACAGTTCCTAGGAGTTCAATTGGTGTTTTTAACCATGAAATTGGTGAAAAATAGAGAATTACCCAACTTGTGTGTACCTCTTGAAGAACTTCAAATTTGGATATGAGGAAGTCAAATCGGACACGATCCTCCTTGTTTGTACTTATTTTCAAGCTTCCTCTTGTGCTCCAAGCCTCTAGTTGTCAAATAGAAGATGAATGAATGTATTTGGTGGATAATTGGTGTTGGAATTCAAGTTTTAGGTATGTAAAAAGAAATAAATGGATGGAGAGAAGCTTGAAAAAGAACTAAGGAACTTTTGGAATAAAATTTTGATTGGAATGTTCCACTAGTGGTCCACAATGTCATCTAACTAATCTAATAGAATATTCTTTCCGTGACACAAACTCTAACTAATTCTATTTAACTATTATTCTGACTAACACCAAGCTAATAATAACGATAAAATTAGCAACATACAAAATTACCAAAATACCTCTAAGGTAAAAAGTGATAATTTAGAGACTCGATTATATATGGGGAGAAGAGACGAGCATACCTATCTACTTAATTTTCTGAAGGATAACCACAACACGTTCTGAACCACATGGCTGATGAAGAATTAAATGTGCCAAACACGAAACATACACACTTCTCTCATGATAATTATTGCACTTCGCTGACAGTGATAGTCTCATTAGGGTTCCTAATCTTTCTCAACATGTGTACCTTATTGATCATCATAAGTCACAACCTAATTTGCTTACAAAATAACAACTATATTACCAACTAAAGCCTTTGTCGATAACCTGATTCTAAAAGAAATCATAGATCAAATCATCGAATTACTTTCGCTGAAACCATAGGTTTGCGGGGATATCAAATCTTGGGGGTAATAGAACTCTTATTTTTCTATATATCAAAGACCTCAATCATTGGCATCACGTACCAATATAGTAAATACAAGTACTAGGCTTAAACACAATTAGCCGAGGAAATGAACAAATTTCATTACAATATAAATAATTAATGGAACGTTTAAATCTGAAATAATGTGAAAGATGGAGAAATGTGGAAACTCTGCCTTATTGCTAAATGAAATCAACCTCCAAAACGTCGAAAAGATTAATTAAGAAAGAGATGAAGGGATGATATGTAACTTAATTGACAAGAGCACAGTGCTTCCTGATCTCGCCCTGATTGCCTGTAAGGACCTGGAAGTTGCCCATGTTCACCATGGAGACACCGAATTCCTTGAAGAACTCGGACTGGTTGTCAGCAAAGTGTTGGACCAAGGCCTTGGCGATAGCATCACGGAGGAGGGCATCGTCGGTGCCGAAGAGGGTCCTTCGCTTGAGGACGAGCTTGTAGTAGCTGGAATCGAACGTCAAGAAACTCCCAGGGTCCATCTCCGCAAGGGTGGTTTGGTCACTGATGCCCTTACACTTGGTCTTCAGCTTTGCCACGTAGTTCTTGTCCAATGCCGGGCCGGCATCGCCTCTTCCAGTGAAGTTGAAGATCCTAGGAGAGAAGGCTGCGCAGTTTGCACTACCAAGAGTATGGGCACCTAGTAGTATATATAATTATACATGTACAAATTATAGTTAGATTAATTTCTGATCATCAAATATGCATTATGTGTTGGAGTTTTGGTTTTTTCCTTTAGAAAAACTTTAGTCCCACATAGGAAAAAACAAAGAGATTGTATCTCTATATATTAGCTTTGCTATTATTGGAGATGCACATGTGGTGTGGAGGTGCACATGGGTTTGCCATGTGGGGTTATTTTTTTAATGGGAAAAAGGCTAAATCAACAATAAAAGCATTCATGCTTTTTGCTCTTGGGAAATTTATTTCCATGGGAGCTATGCCCCGTAGGGGCTTAGCGACTCGGACTCGGACTCGGACTCGGGCTCGGGCTCGGGCTCAGACTCAGGCTCAAGGGCTCATGAGCCACTTGTGCGACCACGTTACGCGGCCCGTTACGCGTGCCCAGTTACACTGGCCCAGTTACGCAGCCCAGTACGTAGTCCAGTGCGCGCAGTGTGCGTAGCGTGCGTAGCGTGTACAGAGTGCGCAGTGTGCGCAGCGTACACAGCGTACACAGTGTGCGTAGAGTGCGTAGTGTGTGCAGGTTGCGTAAAATGGCTGTGTGCGTAAAGTACAAATCACGTTGGTTACGCGAGTGGCACAACTTGCGGCAGAACGTGTCATTGCATGTTCTGAGCGGTTACTCCATGTTCGGGGTAGTTATTACCATATCCCTAACATTGTGCTAACCGGGCAGTTGTTACAGGGGCCTTTATAAGGTCTCCTCCTTCTCTCTCACAGTTAGGGACAAATACACAAGTAGTAGACAGAAAGTTTACAAGTGCTTAGAAGCTGTGAGAGAGAAGAGAGGTTTTGTACCAGCATTGAGTTTTGCTCGGGAGTTCGTATTCATCCGAGGAGTCAGAAGAGCAATTCCAAGTTCTCCGACGAACTTGCTGGTTCCTGGAAGCTATTCGTATGGGGCGAATAAATCTTTGAGCAGCGGTGATCATTCACCCCAGCAGGAGTTTTTCCATCTTTCGCCTGTCACCTTATTCGGTTTACAGAATTCTATTAGCACACCTTTTGTGAAGTGTAGTACTAGTAGAATTTCTCTTACGTACCTTCTGTGAAGTGTTACGTTCTGTGCACCTTCTGTGAAGTGTAGCACTAATGGAATTTCTCTTACGTACCTTCTGTGAAGTGTTACGTTCTGTGCACCTTCTGTGAAGTGTAGCACTAGTTGAAATTTCTCTTACGTGCCTTTTGTGAAGTGTTACGAAATAACGATTGTTTGTACAATTGTTACAAAATTTCAGTTTTCCATCGAAAAATTGTGCCCTGGCATTAACAATCTCAAAGCTTTAGCGCTACGATGGAAAACGTTAATGTTTCACTCTTCAATTCTGACTTTTGCAAGTTAGAAAAGTTTGATGGAGAACATTACCAAGTCTGGAAGAGGAAGGTATATCTCACCCTTCAACTCAAAGACGTAGATCACGTACTTCTGGAGAAAGAACCTACTGTTCCAGATGTTGGGTCTGCTGCCGCAATTACCGCGGCTACTAAACTTCAAGCAAAATAGAGAAGGGAAAATAGTATTTGCAGGCTGCTTATCCTGAATGCTATGGAAGATTCCCTTGCAGAATCCTATTCTAAGAAGACTATCGCTAGAGACATATGAGAGTCTCTAGAAAAACTCTACGAAGAAGACAAGAACCGCAGTAAAATCTTTGTGGTTGAAAAATATCACAAGTGGTTCTTTGAGGACGAAAAGTCTATGCTGCCGCAGGTGAAGGAGTTCCTGAAACTGCGACAGAAGCTGGAAGACGAGACGATGCCCCTCCCCGACAAGTTTGTTGTTAGAGGGATTGCCTCAAAGCTCCCCGCTGGGTGAAGCATGTTCTATGCAAACATGCATAGGAAGAAGCTGGAGATCACCCTTGAAGATCTCCTGCAGGAAATCTATATTGAGGACCAGATACGGGCTCAACTGAAGGTGGACGCACTGTCCAAGCAATTGGCTAACGCCAATATGGTTCATACCAATAAACCAAAGGGAAAGCAGGCGGCTTCCCACAGCAAGAAGAAGGACCCTGACAATCTAAAAGTCAAGGGAACTTCTTTCAAGAAAAAGAAGCCAAAGTCTCAAATGCCTTGCTTCAAGTGTGGCAAGAAGGGCCACTTTAAGAATGAGTGCAAAGCAAAATCCAAGCAATCGGAGCAAGGAGAACCTAGTAAGGTAACTATGATCACTGATGTTGTTGCTATGATTGTGCAGGTTGATGCGGTAGGAACTGATGCTGACTGGTGGGTAGACACTGGAGCCACCTGCCATGTTTGCTCCAGCAAGGAGTGGTTCACCACCTACACCCCTACTTCTAATGTGGTTATGGTGGCGAACCAAGCACAAGCTGAAGTGCTCGGGATCGGGATGGTGGTGTTGAAGCTGACTTCGGGGAAGTCTCTGACGCTTCAAGGCGTAAAGCACGTATCTGCTATTACCAAAAACCTGATCTCAGGAGGCCTACTCTGCAACGCAGGCCTCAGGATGGACATCAATGCTGGCCAGATGGTGATGTCTATCAGGGGAACATATTTCGAAAAAGCTTTTTATACCGAAGGAATGTTCAAAATTTAGCTTGTAAATCAGTTCAATGTTGTTAATACAATCACTCATTCTGCTTATACTTATGAGTTGTGGCATAATAGGCTAGGACATGTTCATTCTAAACGAATTAACAGAATGTCTAGTCTAGGGCTTATCTCCAAGTATGGGGGTAAGGTAGAGAAATGTGAAGTTTGTGCTCAAACTAAGATCACAAGGAAACCCTTTCCTCGGGTTAATCGAAGTACAGATCTTCTGGAGTTAGTACACTCAGATATCTGTGACTTCAAACAGTTCTCTACAAAGGCCGGGATGAAGTATTTTATAACCTTCATCGATGACTTCTCAAAGTATGCGTTCGTCTATTTGCTGAAAGCTAAAGACGAAGCATTTGAGAAGTTCAAGGAGTTCAGAGTCGAAGCTAAGCGGCAGACTGGACAACAACTTAAAAGAATAAGAAGTGATCGAAGTGGGGAGTACAGGTCTCATGAATTCACATCGTTCTGCAAAGAACATAGAATTGTTAATGAGACTATGGCTCCGTACTCTCCTCAATCAAACAGAGTAGCAGAGAGAAAGAACAGAACGTTAACAGAAATGATTAACTCAATGTTGTTGACTGCTGGCCTTCCTAAGTGCTACTGGGGTGAAGCTGCATTAACGGCCACTTTTATTCTAAATAGAGTGCCTCATGCAACTTCAGACGTTACTCCTCATGAACTCTGGTTCAAGGTCAGACCTAACTTGAATGTCATTCGAGTGTGTGGGTGTCTGGCATATGTCAAGCTTCCAGATCTGAAGATTCAAAAGCTTGGGACAAGGACTACTAAGACAATCTTCTTGGGGTATGCCGAGAAGAGTGATGCTCGGAGATTCCTTGATATTGAGTCAAATCATATCATTGAATCTCGCGACACAGAATATTTTGAAGACAAATTTGTAAGACACAAGAATATTGTTCTTGCGGATGTACCGGAGAACAATGAGGGTGCACAGCAAACTGAAGTCTTCAATGAAGATGTGGTCCAAGAAGATGTTGTTGAAACATCGATTGAACCAGAACAAGCTGAGCCGTCAGCTAAGCGTGTGAGGAGGCCGAAGGACTTCGAAAGTGACTTTGTCACCTATCATATGGAAGCAGATCCGCTTACCTATGATGAGGCAATAAAGACCAGAGATGCAGTTTTCTGGAAGGAGACGATTGACAATGAAATTGATTCCATCACCTCAAATAACACTTGGGTGTTGGTTGATCTTCCTGAAGGAGCGAAACCCATCGGATGCAAATGGATCTTCAAGAATAAGATGAAAGCAGACGGAACTATTGACAAGTTCAAGGCTAGGTTGGTAGCCAAGGGGTTTTCTCAGAAGCAAGGGATTGACTATTTTGACACGTATGCTCCAGTTGTCCGGATGACCACCATCAGGATGTTGATTGCTCTTGCAGCGATACATAAGATGGTGATACATCAGATGGATGTGAAAACAGCTTTCCTAAATGGCGAGCTGACCGAAGAGATATACATGCAACAGCCAGAGGGATTTGTCGTCAGCCAGAGGGATTTGTCGTCAAGGGTCTTGAAGACAAAGTCTGCAAGTTGGTGAAATCTTTGTACGGTCTTAAACAGGCTCCCAAGATGTGGCATGAGAAATTTGACAAGGTTATAAGGTCAAATGGCTACATGGTCAGCGAGACAGATAAGTGTGTTTACACGAAGTTCGCTGATGGAAGAGGTGTGATCGTTTGTCTGTATGTGGACGACATGCTTATCCTAGGTACGGATATGAGCTGTGTCACGGAGACAAAGAGGTTCATCTCGAGCAAGTTCAGTATGAAGGACTTGGGAAAAGCTGATATGATCTTAGGGATCAAGATCATCCGGACAGACACAGGACTAGCGCTGTCATAGTCTCTTTATATTGAGAAAATGATCACTCGTTATGGGTATCGGGATCTTCCAGGGATCGATACGCCGTACAGGTGTGATCTGAAGCTGAAGCCTAATTCAGGGGAAAGCGTCAGGCAGCTGGAGTATGCAAGCGTAATCGGGAGTTTGATGTATGCTACTACAGACACAAGGCATGGCATAGCTTTCGCCGTGGGAATGCTGAGTCGTTTCACGAGTAACCCTGGTGTTGAACACTGAAAGGCTGTAAAACGAGTTATGAGATATCTCAAGAAGACTCAGACATATGTACTGTACTACAGCGAAGATCCGCAGGTAGTGGAAGGCTTCAGTGATGCCAGCTGGTGCTCAGATTTGGAGAGCGAGAGGTCCACAGGTGGATATATTTTCACAATGGGTAGAGCTGCTATATCATGGAAGTCGAAGAAGCAGACAATGCTCTCGCGGTCATCCATGGAATCTGAGTTCTTTGCACTTGACACCGCAGCCGAGGAAGCAGAATGGCTTCGGGAGCTCATATATGATCATCCAGTGGTTGGGGCACAAATACTGGTAATACCGATATACTGCGGCAACCAGGCGACTGCGGCAGTGGCATCAAATGACCTCTTCAACGGAAAGAAGAGGACTGTACGGTTAAAGCACGGGGCAGTACACGATCTTATTAAGAGAGGTGTAATTGCAGTGATTGATGTTCGGAGTCAGGAAAATCTGGCGGATCCGTTCACCAAGGGCCTCAAGCGCCAGCTGGTCGATGATTCAGCATGTAAAATGGGCTTGAAGGCATTTTGATATTAGTTATTGTATTCCTACCATAAAGTTTTATGCTATTAGTTCAAGGATTTATCTACTAGGCATCTAGCTTTTGGTTCAAGGGAGGACCATTAACTGAAAAAATATCAGGAATGGTGGGTATATGTTCTATTGGACATGGAAAGGTTACGGACCTATAACCACTGTTGTCTACTGTTGTTTTCTGCGGAAAACGGTTCCTGTGGGAAGGTTGGCTTAATTGCCTTAATGAGTTCTCAGGCAGAGTGAATGCCTAGTGTGCTTTACAGGAAGCACGATAGAGCAGCACTACAAGGAGTGAAACTCCATGCTACAATGGGGTGAATCCACAATAAGGTTCCTATATGTGGGGTGCTGCCCAGGAATAGGATAAAGCCTCGACTTAGCAGGCCAAGTCACAGCGGCGTAGCACCGCAAATAGGCAATTAGCCTAATACTGTATGTTAAAAATAAAGAGAGGTGTAGTCAGCACTACAAAGAGGAGGAGTTCCTTATGTTACAGTGGCACGACACCACGATGAGGTACCCGATTAGGGATAAAGCCTCGGCCTTGCAAGCCATATCGTTGCGGCGTAACAACGCAAGGGAGCCTAAGGCTTCATGCTGGATAGTTTGGCACTACAAAGAGGCGGTTGCCTCATGCTACAGTAGTATGACACTACGATGAGGTTCCCGGTACGGGATAAGGCCTCGGCTTTAAGCCATATCATAGCGGCGTAGCACCGCAAGGGAAGCGCAAAGCGCTTCATGCCATGTCTCTTTATAATGAACTCACCTATAGTGTATGGACAAAGAGATATCAGGCCGTCTCTTGAGGGTAAACTTGTAGACGTCCAAAATTATACACTGAAACCAGGCTAGCATAGGGCCTTTAATGTGTAGCCAGAAGCACATGTAACTACATTGTGTGAGTGGGAAGAATTTCAGCTATGATGCAGAATTCAAGGCTTAGTCCATTCTTGTATTATAGTCTGTTGTTTGAACCATGCGGGAAGATTCAAGTCGTCAGCGACATCTCTCCTAATGCATGATGGACAGTTACTGTAGGGAACACTTATATCCATATATATAGAGATATGTGGGAGATTGTTGGAGTTTTGGTTTTTTCCTTTAGAAAAACTTTAGTCCCACATCGAAAAAAACAAAGAGATTGTATCTCTATATATTAGCTTTGCTATTATTGGAGATGCACATGTGGTGTGGAGGTGCACATGGGTTTGCCATGTGGGGTTATTTTTCTAATGGGAAAAAGGCTAAATCAACAATAAAAATATTCATGCTTTTTTCTCTTGGGAAATTTATTTCCATGGGAGCTAAGCCCCGCGACTCGGACTCGGACTCGGGCTCGGACTCGAGCTCATGAGGCGTAATGTGGCATTTTGTTGGCGCACTTTGCACTTAGCACGTCAGCATCGTCGCTAGGCGCATAGTACGCTTAAGTTGCGCTCGTTGCACGAGCCACTTGTGCGACCATATTATGCGGCCCATTACGCGAGCCCAGTTACGCTGGCCCAGTTACGCAGCCCAGTACGCAGCCCAGTGTGCACAGCGTGTACAGAGTGCGCAGTGTGCGCAGCGTACGTAGCGTACGCAGTGTGCGTAGAGTGCATAGTGTGTGCAGGTTGCGTAAAATGGCTGTGTGCGTAAAGTACAAATCACGCTGGTTACGCGAGTGGCACAACTTGCGGCAGAACGTGTCATTGCATGTTCTGAGCGGTTACTCCATGTTCGGGATGGTTATTACCATGTCCCTAACATTGTGCTAACCGGGCAGTTGTTGCAGAGGCCTTTATAAGGTCTCCTCCTTCTCTCTCACAGTTAGGGACAAATACACAAGTAGTAGATAGAAAGTTTACAAGTGCTTAGAAGCTGTGAGAGAGAAGAGAGGTTTTGTACCAGTGTTGAGTTTTGCTTGGGAGTTCGTATTCATCCGAGGAGTCAGAAGAACAAGAGTGTTCCAAGTTCTCCGACGAACTTGCTGGTTCCTGGAAGCTATTCGTGTGGGGCGAATAAAGCTTTGAGCAACGGTAATCATTCATCCCAGCAGGAGTTTTTCCATCTTTCGCCTGTCACCTTCTTTGTTTTACAGAATTCTATTAGCACACCTTCTGTGAAGTGTAGCACTAGTGGAATTTCTCTTACGTACCTTCTGTGAAGTGTTACGTTCTGTGCACCTTCTGTGAAGTGTAGCACTAGTGAAATTTCTCTTACGTACCTTCTGTGAAGTGTTACGTTCTGTGTACCTTCTGTGAAGTGTAGCACTAGTTGAAATTTCTCTTACGTACCTTTTGTGAAGTGTTACGTAATAACGATTGTTTGTACAATTGTTACGAAATTTCAGTTTTCCATCGAAAAATTGTGCCCCGGCATTAACATTATGAACCACTGTCAGATTAATTTATTGTACCTGATAGAACTACATGATCTTTTGCAGATAGGCCTTTGGAAGAGAAGAGGGTGTGCAGTTGAGTAATGTTGAGGAAAGGGGGAGGGAGACTTCCGATGGTGTCGTTCGAGACCGATCGTCTTGAATCTCTACGGCCGGTCAGTACCGGATAAAACGGTCCTTTCGACTGAAATTAAAAAAGTATATAACCAAATTAATTAAGAACATGCGTGATATACTAATTTATATGTATGCTAGCTCGACATGATTATACGTATGTTATTAATTACGTACCAAAGCCACAGCATCTCTAGCTGCTACAGCTAAGATGTCAGCACAAGACACAATCCCGGGGCAAGCCTTCTCCAACTTTGCCTTGACACGATCGATACTCCCATAACCTCTGAGACTTAGGTTTGGCAGTGCATCCTTCTCAGCTGGACTGCTCTTCGTGCCGTTCAGTAGGACCGAGCCATCACATCCCTGCATGCACAGAGTAGAGAGTAGCAATATATATACATCAAATTAACCATGATTGAAATGATTAAGTTGGTCATGTTTAGAAAGAAAAATGTGGTTAATCTCATATATATATGTAAGGCATACATTAACGAAGCAATCATGGAAATGGAGCCTGACAAGAGGACCGCTGAGGGTTGGAGCAACCGACAAGACTTTTGTTATCTCCTCGAGGATGATCTTTTCGGCATTAGGGCACGTCTTTGCGTAGAACCCTGCCATAAGACCTTGTGCATCGGTCAAGCCTGCAGAGAGAAGCAGCACATATTGAAGTACTGCCAAAGGAAGCAAGAGCTTCATCAAGAGAGCCCTAGAGGCCATTCTCATCCTTGGGTTGCAAATTAAGAGAGGATGTGATATCAGAAAAGCTCAATCCGATGCTTAGAGAAGGGTTTCAAGTGGTGTTTATATAGGAGAAGAAGTGGACTTAGAAATGGTGCATAGTAGTGGCTGGCATATGGGAGTTGGATTTTATTTTGCATTTTATATCAAATTATTGAATTGTCAATTAAGCAATTAGTGTTGGATTGTGCTTAGTAGGTATGATTAAACAAGCCGATGAAATAACTTCTATTAGCTAGGGAAGAAGTTGGTATTTATGGTACTTGGAATCATTTGTAATATATATAGCTGACCAAAATAAAAGTTGGCATTTGCCAAGCCTAATTAAGTAGTCTTTTGGCTGAAGGAGTATAGAATTTAGAAAGCACAACTTGATTAGCTTCAAACATGTCGTGATTGGCAGTTCGCGCTGGATTAGCTTCAAAAACATGTCGTGATTGGCAGTTCATGCTGGAGTGACTCCGGTACTAATTAATGATATGTATCTATAACAATATGCTTTCTTCTTATTAGTTCAATGTAAACCTGAAACTGCAGCCTATGTTTCCTTAGTGAACATTGCAAGGAATCAACAAATATCAATCACAAAGTTAATTTACCTGGTTAAAGAAGTTGGGCATGACTAGGAAAATAGACCACAAATTTTTTGGGGTCAGCCGTTTAAATCCTTTTGGTTTTTTGGTTCAGCCCTTTAAATCCTTTCGTTTCATTAAAATCTGTGATGTGTTTGGTTGGGGGGAGAGTGAGGAAAAAAAAAAGTAATTCATATTACCATAAATTTTATTTTTCTTTCATTCACGTCCCACCAAACTCATCGTAGCATTTGTAACCCATGATTTTCTTTATTGGTATTTTATACCGATACATGTACGTATGTACTTGTATTTTCTCGTATTGTATGTTTCGGTATTCTGATCATGAGATTGAGTTTTCTTGTACGTAATACATGGATTACTGATCTAGTATCATGATCCTTGTAGTAGGTAGAATCGATACTATATTTTGCCTGTATTTATGGATTTCAGTCTCGATATGGTTTTCTGGTTTTCATAATTGTTTCGATTTTAGTGCATCGAGGATTGCACGAGTTACGTCTTGGTATACTAGATTTTTTTTTACTTGATTAATCATCTCTCTTTTTTTTACAACTTCAGTCTATGTTTGTTTAGGCTTATCACTAGTCCTAGCATCTCTTTTAGCTATTACACTACCAAAATAAGTCATATCAGCGACGTATTTAGCGACTCCAAGATAAAAACGTCGCTATTTTTTGGGGGTTTAGCGACGTTTGTCTAAGACGTCGCTGTTTGTCGCGAACAACGACTAATAGCGACGTCTAGCGGCTGTAATTTGTTAAATGGAAATCTGCGTCGCAAGTTCGTCGGCACACGTCGCTGATATAGCGACGTGTAGCGACGCATTTTAAGCAGCGTCGCCATTTCTTAAATATCAGCGACGTTTAGCGACGTCCTTATGGATGTCGCTAATCGTTTCATATAGCCAGCGAGGGTTTCCTTTCCGATCATTCACAAATTTTTTTCTCCCAATTTTTGGCGCGCTCCTCCTCCGCGGCGCTCCTCCGGGCGATTTCCCTCCTCCGGCCTCCTCCTCCGCGGTGCTCCTCCGGCGATCTCCCTCCTCCGGCCTCCTCCTTCTCCTCCTCCTCCTTCCTCAGGTAGCTGCTCCTTCTCCTCCTCCTCCTTCCTCAGGTTGCTCTCTCTCTCGCTTCTAGTTCGTGTCCACGAGAGCGTGGACTCGCTGCGGGGGACACGAGACTGACAGTGGACTCGCTGCGGGGGACACGAGAGCGTGGACTTGCTTCTAGTTCGTGTGACACCTATTTTGTTGGTTTGGACACGTCGTGTCCCACTGTGTGGACACGAGACTCACAGTGTGACACCTATATACTGATATTGGGATTTTTTTGGGCATATCAACTGTCAATTTGATGTTTTGCTTGGATTCGAATTCTAATTTAGGGTTCGAGCCCTATTTACTGATACTGGGAGTTTTTTGGGCATTTTCAGGGTTTTGATATGATGAGTAAATTGACTAATAATTATTATCGAGCCCTATAAAATTTCAGCTATGTCACGAAGGATGGATACTAATCCTGTGAATGAGTTTTCTCCTAAGTATTCTCGACAGTTGAGTATGATTTAGCTCACTGACATTACTGAAATATGGAATGATTAGTGTAGGGTATGTTGGTCAGGTTTTGGCAGAGTTGGGATATGATAGTATGCATGTTACAATTAACAAGGAATGCTGTTGACACCAAATGTTGCACGACAGGTTACTTGAGTAACCTGGAATGTTTTACCTACTGAAACAAATGGTTTGGGCAAGGGTGTGTATAGGTTTGTCATCAGATGGTATGGGATTTTGCCTGCCAAGTTCTGAACAGCAGTCCAGGCTGCCTGCTTAGTTGAAAGTCTTAATTAGACTTTCTGTTCAGTACCCTTTGACTGAATTAAGTTGACCTGAATACCATATTTTAAATCCAAAATCTACGGTACGACATGGTGATCAGGACATAGTCCCTGCAGCCATTCGACTGGCGAGGCAGAAACTATGTAGCCGTAGATAAAGTTGACTGTCCTCCGACCCTCATCCTTCGGCAATGATGATACGACAACCTATCACTATATCTTATATAGTAGTAGATGATGTCTTAGTATTACATTATGTGAGTTCATCTTGATTCTGTTACATTCTTCAGATACTAGATACGATAAGAACATATACTACACCATATGTACAGAACATAGATGATTCACACTAATGTATGCTAGAATGAATCTTGGGTTGTATTCTGAGCCATCCGTTCTCATACTTGGCAAAAAATCGAATTTTTTGTACTTTATCTGCTTTCGAAAATGTGCTCAAATTACATGATGGTTCCTTTAGTTAGCTTGCTTATGTTACAATTATATTATTTGTGAATATCGATCTTACCAGATGGCACCCATGACCCGAGGAGCGGTACGTCGTTTGAGGGAAACAGTGAATGCTGAGGTGGCTCCTCCTACAGTTAAGGAGGAAGTGGCACCGGTTGCTAGTAAGACCGGGTGTTCTATTCATCCAGCACCGGTAGCTAGTGAGACCAGGAGTTCTATTCATGCAACACTTGCAAGGGACGACATCTCTCCTCACGCCAAAAATCTCGCTTTTTCGAGGTGGTTGCGTGATCGTATCACTGAGCGTTTGCGTGAGCTGCGTGGTTCTCGTTAGCTATTAGTACTTATTTGTATTGGACTATTTGTATTGGGTTGTTTTTATATTAGACTATTTGTATTGGACTACATATATGAATTAGTACTGTGTCAATCTCTCATCCCTCGGCAATGATGATACGACAACCAACCAGAGAGGATACTCTGAGAGATCCATCTGAGTAGGACGTATACTCTGAGAGATCACCTTTACAAGTATGATATCAGTAGTGGGATTGAGTGTGTACGTCCTACTCAGATGGGTCTCTCACCGTTACTATTTTTTTCTGACAGCATGGTGGATGTGCTCCGTCAACAGATTCTTGTTCCGAGCCAAAACTTTGCCCCAGAGCTCAAGTGGACATCCTTGGTATAGAGCTCGAGTGAGAGGTTCCTGACAGCATGGTGGTCTCCTTTGTCAAAGTATCCGTGCTCATCACACATTGGTTGTGGGACGAGCACGGATACTTTAACAAAGGTGACCACCATGCTGTCAGGAACCTCTCACTCGAGCTCTACACGAAGGATGTCCACTTGAGCTCCGGGGCAAAGTTTTGGCTCGGAGCAAGAATCCGTTGACGGAGCACATCCATCATGCTGTCAGAAAAAAATAGTAACGGTGAGAGACCCATCTGAGTAGGACGTACACACTCAATCCCACTACTGATATCATACTTGTAAAGGTGATCTCTCAGAGTATACGTCCTACTCAGATGGATCTCTCAGAGTATCCTCTCCGGTTGGGTTGTGTTCTGAGCCATCCGTTCTCATACTTAAAATAAATATGAATTAGAACTGTGTTTTGTATTTTCGGCGAACCCAGAGATTTGATTCTGTATTTTGTATTTTGATTTTTGTATTTTGGCTCCAGCTCCATTTGCATTAATCTACAGTATGACATGGTCCCTGCAGCCATTCGACTGGCGAGGCAGAAACTATATAGCCGTAGATAAAGTTGACTGTCCTCCGACCCTCATCCCTCGGCAATGATGATACGACAACCTATCACTATATCTTATATAGTAGTAGATGAAGTCTTAGTATTATATTATGTGAGTTCATCTTGATTCTGTTACATTCTTCAGATACTAGATACGATAAGAACATATACTACACCATATGTACAGAACATAGATGATTCACACTAATGTATGCTAGAATAAATCTTGGGTTGTGTTCTGAGCCATTCGTTCCCATACTTGGCAATTAAGTTGTGGACCATTATGTTTGACATTGTTGTTACAAATTTTCATATATCTGTGTTGATTGATGAGATTGTGTTTCAAACGTGTTCGTGATTGTGTGTATCTGTGTTGTTTAATACTGTGTTCGTGATACACACCATTGTTGTTGTAACAAATGGTGTAGGAGATGCTGCAGGGGATGCTGCAAATGCTGTACTTTTTTTTATTTTTTTCAATATTAGCGACGCTCAGCGACGTTCGGCGACGAAAATAACGTCGCTAAGTAAGTACCCCAATGTCGCTAACTGTGATGAACATCGTCGCTGATCGTCAGTAAACGTCGCTACGTAAAATGTCGCTAAACGTCGAGATATGTCGGTACTTTAGCGACGTCAAAACGTCGCAAAATGTCGCCATTTGGCTCTCAAGCCAGGTCAGCAACGATGCATGTCAAGTCGCTCAACGTCGCTAGGTTACGTCGGTAAATGATGACGTTTTCCGTCGCTGGTGGTCGCTGACTTAGCGACGAGTTCGCGTCGCTAAGTATCGTCGCAATAGCGACGTATTGCGACGTTTTCATGTTTAGCGACTAGGTTAATCGCGACTACGTGCAAACGTCGCTAAATACGTCGCTAATTGATATTAGCGACGTATTTTCCTGATTTAGCGACGTCTTTTGGCGTCGCTGATTTGACAGATTTTAGTAGTGTTAGCTTATCGGTCATTACCGACACATTCATTGGTCCGTATCACATGTACCACCTAAAAAGATTTTCCTTATCTAATCCTCAACTTAAGTTACATCCAATATCTCAACGATTACATTCATTTATTATCCTATTTTCTAATGTATATCTACTCAATCTAATTAGTATTCTCATTTTAGTTACACTTCTTTTTTGGGTTTGTTGTTATTAATTGTCTAACATTGTGATTCATAAAACATGTTGGGTAACTTTTCTTTTAAGCTTATGAGTATCCTGCTATCACAAAACAACCCCAAAACATCTTCATCTCAACCATGTTGTCTTTTGATTTATATAAACAACATCCTTCACAATTGTTCCATGCATCATGATGAACTATAGTCCTAAATTTCAAAAATTATCACTTCTTGGTATCTTTTGTTCGTCAATATGTACTTGCTATCTTTCCCTTTTTACTTTTGGTAGAACTTACCTGGCATGCTCTGTATTTGTCCTACAAAATTTAAATTCCTTAGATTCTAGAATCTCTCCATGTTCAATTTTAGATTCTAACTATTTTCTACTCTTGTAAACCTGCACAATATCATCAACAAAATCATACACCATGAAAATTCTAAATTTGGAAGGTAATTTCAGAAATAATTAGCACAAAAGGTAATGATTATGATGTTGATCCTCAATGTAAATCGTGTGGTATATATATACTTGATCAATTGTACAATAGTCATGATATATAACTTTATCATATATGTAGATATTCTTAATAATCTCAATATAATTACTAGTTACCACCAAGATGATGGTTTAGTGGTAACACTAGTAAGGAAAGGTGTAAAATAGGTTTGAATTCTAGCTAGAATAATAATTAAATGAACAGGGGACTTGCACTACTAAAATACACCGAATTAGCGACTGCCATATCCATCGCTAATCTGTCGGTAAATCAACTTAACGACGGCTAACCAACGGAATTTGGCTGAAAAATCCGTCGTAAAATAGCCCGTCGCTAAACAAAGTTCGTCGCTATTCTGTCGCCACTCGACTGCTTAGCGACGGATTGCCGTCATCATGGATCGAACATTTAGCGATGGCTAGCCAACGGATTTTCATCAAATCAATTATCGAAAAGTTTTTTATACTACTTTTTAGTAACGGACAGGTCCGTCGGTAATATGTCGGTAACTTCGTATCATAGAGTTTCTGATACGAAAAATCTGACGCGAATACGTCGCTAGCCGTCGCTAATTCTCGAAATAAGAACGACGGTTTAGCGATGAAATATCCGTCGCTTAGGTTCTGGAAATCTTTATATTTCCATAACCTTGTCGACGGATAATCTGTCGCTAATCCGTCGACATCCGTCGCTAACTGAAAATTCTCCAGTTAGTGACAGAATATTTCGTCGCTCAGCCGTCACCTTTCGTCGCAAGTCCGTCACTAACTGAAAAATTTTTGAAATTTTTTTTACATAAAACACAGCATTTCCTGTTCGTACAACATCTGAAACATCGAAACATCACAATATGTATCACACCTCACACAAACCCATAAACCAATATACCTCATACACCAATATACAAATATCTATCACAAATACATCACACAAACCAACATACATCAATGTACCAACAAACCAATATACATCACACACCAATATACAAATATCTATCACAAATACATCACACAAACCAATATACAACAATGAGACCCGGAGCAATCCTCCGTTGAATTTCTATATAATAAAAGTCTAGGTAATAGTATCCAAAAATATCCAAGTCTATAAAATAACCATGTCTAGAAAATAAAAATCCGTCAAGAGTTGTAAAACCATCCAAGTAAAACCCGTAAATAAGTCTACCGGAAACAAATCCGGTCAAAAATTATATCATATATATATATATATATATATATATATATATATATATATATATATATATATATATATATATATATATATATATATTGTCCTCTACGTACGCGCAGAGAGATATCCCTCCTCAGCCATTGCGCATATGTAGGATCCACGCCAGCAAGTTCAATATTCATAGGAGATGGATGACTGAAACTCCTGGTGCAACTGTCCTCTGGTGCCACCACTCAGCAGTAGGTACCACTACTGACTCAGCAGCAGGAGGTGGCACTACCTCCTCAGCAGTCGGTACCACACTACCGACTCAGCAGCAAGAGGTGGTACTACCTCCTCAGGAGTAGGAGGTGCCACTACCTCCTCAGCAGCCATCTGTGCCTCTCTCAAGCGACGTCATCGGGTCTTGGGTGCCATCTGGTAAGATTGATGGAAACATGGAGATTAATTAGGGATTAAACAAAATGATAATATTAAACTTGTAATGTGAAAGATTCATTGTTGTATGGAAATGACAGTATTAGACGTCATCTGCGTCCTCATCCTCTTTGGATACTTTAACCTCTTCGGATACTTCAACCTCCAACGGTGAATGACCCTCAGCAGTCTTACTTTAAACTTGAAGCCATTAACGACATAGCCTGACAGTACGAAATGAGTCTCACATCCAGGATATAGAGGAGTATCCGCATCGTACACCATATCCTGTATTTCCGCAAATAGTTTACCTTGCGATGACCACAGGCCGTAATCACGTACGAAATCCTTACGGGTCAAATGATCTCTCACAGTCACCACTTCTTCGTAACGTCTATTGCGACAATTACCACATGGCACGATCAACGAAGTAACGATCCATCGCAGATTGGATGTGAAAATCTATGTCGCTCTACTTCCCCTGCTTCTCAAGAAGGCCCCCTCCCTGACCCCCTCTACTTCCCTGCTTCTCATTCGACTCTTTCAGCCTCCTATTTCGCATCATATGATATCCATCTCAACCAAAGAGTAGAGAAGTATAAAAATATTAATATTAACCAAGGATCGGTATCGAAATCGTTATCATCATGAATCTCATGGCTTGTTCTACTAGAGCATAATATAAAACCAAACGTGTGAAGCAGAGCTTCACATTCAAAATATTAGAAGGAAAAAATTTGCGATTGGTGGTAGGGCGAGCCAGAATCCTTTGAAAGTATTCTGGCTCGCCCTACCACCAATCAAAAAAAAATTTCTTCTAATATTGTGAATGTGAAGCTCTGCTTCACGTTTGGTTTTATATTATGCTCTGTTAAAACAAGCTATAAAATTCATGGTGATACTGATCCTTGGTTAATATTAATATTTTCACACTTCTCTACGCTTTGGCTGAGATGTATATCATATGATGCGGAATAGGATGCCTCATGACCCGAATGAGAAGAAGAAGAGTAGGGAGGTTCACTCTATACACTCATCCGCCTACGATATACACTCTTACTTATGCAAGCCATTTGAGGTAATTAGCATTATACTAGATTTTCGAAAAA
>JANAVB010017658.1:150000-181571 GCA_029216955.1 Iris pallida
CACCATTCTCTTCTTCCCGTTGAAGAGTTCATTTGATGCCACTGCTGCTGCCGCCTGGTTGTCACAGTATATCGGTATTACCGGTATCTGAGCCCCAACCACCGGAAGATCATACATGAGCTTCCGAAGCCACTCTGCTTCATCTGCAGCAGCATCCAATACAAAGAATTCAGATTCCATGGAGGAGCGAGATAACATAGTCTGCTTCTTCGACTTCCACGATATAGCAGCTCCGCCGATGGCGAATACGAATCCACCTGTGGAATACTCGCTCTCCATATCTGAACACCAGCTAGCATCACTGAATCCTTCCACTACTGACGGATCTCCGCTGTAGAAAAGTGCATATGTCTGAGTTTTCTTGAGATATCTCATAACACGCTTCACAGCTTTCTAGTGCTCAATGCCTGGATTGCTAGTGAACCGACTCAGCATTCCCACTACAAAAGCTATGTCAGGCCTTGTGGCAGTAGTAGCGTACATCAAGCTTCTGCTGACGCTAGCGTACTCCAACTGCCTGACGCTTTCCCTCGAATTTGGCTCCAGCTTCTGATCACTCCGGTATGGTGTATCAATAAAAGGAAGATCTTGATACCCGTAGCGAGTGAGCATCTTCTTAATATAATGAGATTGTGACAGCGCTATTCCAGTGCCTGTCCGGATGATCTTGAGCCCCAAGATTACGTCGGCATCCCCCAAGTCCTTCATACTGAACTTGGTCGAGAGGAATTTCTTTGTCTCTGTGACGCAGCTTAAATCCGTACCTAGGATTAGCATGTCATCCACGTAAAGACATACGATTACTCCTCTTCCGTCAGCAAACTTCGTATAGACACACTTGTCTGTTTCACTGACCCTGTAGCCATTTGACCTTATCACCTTGTCAAACTTCTCATGCCACATTTTGGGAGCTTGTTTCAAACCATACAGAGACTTCATCAACTTGCAGACTTTGTCTTCCAGACCTCTGACGACAAAACCTTCTGGTTGTTGCATGTAGATCTCTTCGGTCAGCTCGCCATTAAGGAATGCCGTTTTCACATCCATCTGATGTATCACCAGCTTGTGTATTGATGCTAGAGCAATTAACAATCTGATGGTTGTCATCCGAGCTACTGGAGCATAAGTGTCAAAGTAGTCGATCCCCTGCTTCTGAGCAAACCCCTTGGCCACTAGCCTGGCCTTGAACTTGTCAATGGTTCCATCTGCTTTCATCTTCTTCTTGAAGATCCATTTGCATCTGTTGGGTCTTGCTCCTTCTGGCAGGTCAACCAATACCCATGTGTTATTGGAGGCGATTGAGTCAATCTCGTTGTCTATCGCCTCCTTCCAGAATACAGCATCTCTGGTCTTCATCGCCTCATCATAGGTCAGCGGATCTGTTTCCATATGATAGGTGACGAAGTCATCTCCGAAGTCTTTCGGCCTCCTTGTTCGCTTAGTTGACGGCTCAGCGAGTTCTAGTTCAGCTGGTGTCTCCTTGACGACAGCTTCATCTTGGACTACTGGTTCATTAAAGACTTCTGTCTGCTTTGTACCCTCATCATTCTCCTGAAGATCCGCGAGAACAATATTCTTATGTTTTGCAAACTTGTCTTCAAAGTATTCAGCATCGCGAGATTCGATGATATGGTTTGACTCGATATCAAGGAATCTCCGAGCATCACTCTTCTCGGCATACCCCAAGAAGATCGCCTTCGTAGTCCTTGTCCCCAGCTTCTGAATCTTCAAATCCAGGAGCTTCACATAAACCAGACACCCCCACACTTGAATGACATTCAAGTTAGGTCTGACTTTGAACCAGAGTTTATGAGGAGTTATGTCGGAAGTTGCATATGGCACTCTGTTCAGAATGAACGTTGTCATTAGTGCAGCTTCTCCCCAGTAACACTTTGGAAGACCCGCAGTCAACAGCATGGAGTTCATCATCTCTGTCAACGTTCTGTTCTTCCTTTCTGCTACTTCCGTTGGATTGAGGAGAGTACGGAGCCGTTGTCTCATTGATGATTCTATGTTCTTTGCAGAATGATAAGAATTCATGAGACCGATACTCTCCGCCTCGATCACTCCTTAACCTCTTGAGTTATTGTCCAGTTTGCCGCTCAGCCTCGGCCCTGAACTCCTTGAACTTCTTGAATGTTTCGTCTTTAGACTTGAGCAAGTAGACGAAAGCATACTTTGAGAAGTCATCGATGAAAGTAATAAAATACTTCATCCCGGCCTTTGTAGAGAATTGTTTGAAGTCACAGATATCTGAGTGAACCAACTCCAGAAGATCTGTGCTTCGATGGACCCTGTGAAAGGGTTTCCTTGTGATCTTCGTCTGAGCACACACTTCGCATTTCTCTACCTTACCCCCACACTTGGAGATAAGTCCTAAACTAGACATTCTGTTAATCCTTTTACAATGAACATGTCCTAACCTATTATGCCACAACTCAAGAGAATAATCAGAAAAGTGATTGCATTTATATTATCATGCTGGGTTACAACAAGCTGAATCTTGTACATTCCTTCAGTTTGGAAAGCTTTTCCGAAGAATGTACCCTTCTTGGACATCACCAACTGGCCAGCATTGATGTCCATCCTCAAGCCTGCGTTGCAGAGCAGACTTCCAGAGATCAGGTTCTTAGCAATTACTGGAACATGCTTCACACCTTGAAGCATCAGAGTGTTCCCCGATGTGAGTTTCAGCTCCACCATCCCGATCCCCAGTACTTCAGCTTGTGCCTGGTTTGCCATTATGACCTTCTCTGAAGTTGGCTCATAAGAGACGAACCAGTCTTTGTCTGAACAGACATGGCATGTCGTACCAGTGTCTATCCACCAGTCCAAGTCAGCCCCCACAGTTGCAACCTGTGCTATCATGGCAACTAGATTAGTAATCATAGAAACCTTACTAGGCTCACCTCGTTCTTTGGGCTTGGACTTGCATTCGGATTTGTAGTGGCCCTTCTTGCCACAATTGAAGCAAGTCACATGGGACTTGGACTTCTGCTGCTTGAAAGCAGGACCCTTCACTTTCAGATTCGTGAAGTCCTTCTTTTTGCGATGAGAAGCAGCCTGCTTCCCCTGGTACTCTCTGGTTTGGACCAGATTTGCCTTCGCCAGTTGTTTGGACAGAGTATCCATCTTCTGTTGAGAGCGCATCTCGTCCTCAACATGGATCTCTTGCAAGAAATCTTCCAAGCTAATTTCCATCTTCTTTCGATGCATCCTTGCATAGAAGTTGCTCCATTCTGTAGGAAGTTTTGCGACGATCCCTCCAACGACAAACTAGTCGACGAGGGGCATGTTCTCGTCTTCTAATTTCTGACGCAACTTCAGAAACTCCTTCACTTGGGGCAGCATCGCCTTCTCGTCTTCGAAGGTCCACTTGTGGTATTTTTCTACCATGAAGATCTTGGACCGGTTCTCGTCATCTTCATAGAGCTTTCCCAAGGAGTCCCATATCTCTTTGGCAGATGTCTTCTTGGAGTAGGACTCTGCCAGAGAGTCTTCCATGGAATTGAGTATCAGTAGTTTGCATATACTGTTTTCTCTCTTCCACTTCGCTTGCTTGGTCGTAGCAGCGGCCACAACCGCAGCAGATCCAGTGGTTGGAACGATCGGTTCTTCTTCTGACAGCGTGATCAACATTCACGAGTTGAAGATTTAAAGTGACCTTTCGTCTCCATATCTGGAAGTGTTCGCCATCGAATTTCTCCAACTTGTTAAAGCCGGTATCGATGAGCGAAGCACGAGAATTATCCATCTTCTCAATAAAGCTTTGAGATTGTTAGTGCCGAGGCACAATTTTCGATGGAAAATTCTGAAACTGAAACAATTGTACACACAACGTTTCAAATGCAGCACCTTAAAGAAGATGTGCAACAGAGATCCTGGAGGATTCTGAATTAAGAGGATCTAAAAAAATTCTACGTAATACACAAAAAATCTAAAGAGACTTTGTGCAAGCAACTATCGACAGTAGAGCTTCTAAAAAGAAGTTACTGTAAAAGGCAACAGCAGCGATGACAGGCGAGAATGAGATGCTGGGGTGAATGAACCACCGTTGCTCAAAGCTTTATTCGCCCCACACGAGCACGAACAACTTCCAGGAACCAGCAAGTTCACGAAGAACTTCTGGAACGCTCGTAAGTCAATAATTGAGACTTGAACGGGCTTCCTGGACTTAACAGACTCCCACAACTCTCTTCTTGGTGCATCTTTCAAATGAGGCCAAGGGACTCTATTTATAGAGTGGAGTTGAGACTTCACCTCTTCTCCTATCCGATGTGGGACTAAAATACCAATACTCAAAAATATAGTTTGATATTTTAGATCATCCCACAATCAGCATAGAAGTGTGCCAGTCCACGCCTACCCCCCGAACACTCCCGTGCATGCACGAGACATCCTGGAGTCCGTGTCCGAGTCCGAGTCCGCACAACAAAAATTAACTTGCATCCTTGTTGGATTTAATCCTTTTTCCTTCTAGGAAAATACTTCCACATGGCATAAACTTGTGCCCCACTACACTCATGTGCACACCTCAACACAAGCAATGCATTATATTGAGATACTCACCATTTGGTGTAGCCGATGTGGGACTATCTTTTCTAGTCCAAAGGCAAAAACACCAACATATTGTACAAAATTCATTAACCTGCTGCTTATTTGAATTGTATCACAAAGCGATACAAGAATCGTTTGGAGCCAGCGCCAGGCAAGATGCCCAATTGCATGATCACAGTAAGTAGAGTTATACTTCTAAAATTCATCACCGTAAATTTTATTTAGTTATTTATTTTTTAGATTAGCCCAGTCAACTATGTTCTTGTCTTGAACTACTAGCATCGAAGTTTTTTTCCCATTTTTGTGTGGACTGAGATTCGAATCCATGTCCTCTCGTCTCCTCCCTTACCAGTGCTATAAATATTTATATAAATGTTTACGCCCAAATGTAGTAGAATGTATGAGCTTTATCTCTCCATTAACAGAGAAATTAAGTATAAAATTCCATTATAACCCAAATAAATGAATACAAAGAGAGGAAAATAATAAGAAAAAAAAGAGAGGAGAAACCCGGCCTTATTAAACAAGCTCACCCTCTTATTTTATAATGCGTTAGAAACTAAAAAAGGAGATGATTGGATCTAGATTTGTAACTAATTGACAAGAGCACAGTGCTTTCTAATCTCGCCCTGAGTGCCTGTAAGGACCTGAAAGTTGCCCATGTTCACCATGGACACACCGAATTCCTTGAAGAACTCGGATTGGTTGTCAGCGAAGCGCTGGACCAAGGCCTTGGCGGTGGCATCACGAAGGAGGGCATCGTCGGTGCCGAAGAGGGTCCTTCGCTTGAGGACGAGCTTATAGTAGCTAGAATCGAACGTCAAGAAACTCCCAGGGTCCATCTCCGCAAGGGTGGTTTGGTCACTGATGCCCTTGCACTTGGTCTTCAGCTTTGCCACGTAATTCTTGTCCAATGCCGGGTCGGCGTCGCCTCTTCCAGTGAAGTTGAAGATCCTAGGTGAGAAGGCTGCGCAGTTTTGCCGTACCAAGAGTATGTGCACCTAGTAGTATACATAATTATACATGTACAAATTAATTATAGTTAGATTAATTGCTGATCAGCAATATACGCATTAATATATATAATTAAGAACAATTGTCAGATTAATTGTACCTGATAGAACTACATGATCTTTTGCAGATAGGCCTTTGGAAGCAAAGAGGGTATGCAGTTGAGTAATACTGAGGAAAGGGGGAGGGAGACTTCCATTGGTGTCGTTCGAGACCGATCGTCTTGAATCTCTACGGCCAGTGAGTACTGGATAAGACGGTCCTTTCGACTGTAAAATTAAAAATAACCAAATTATTACATACATGCTCTACATTATCCGGGAAACCTATGACTATCACACCTAGCTACTCTAGGTTTGGGGGCGTTAGGTTATTAATCTTACCAAAGCCACGGCATCTCTTGCTGCTACGGCTAAGATGTCAGCACAAGACACGACCCCGGGGCAAGCCTTCTCCAGCTTGGCCTTCACACGGTCGATCACAGCGAAACCTCTGAGACTTAGGTTTGGCAGTGCGTCCTTCTCAGCAGGACTGCTCTTCGTTCCGTTCAGTAGGACCGAACCATCACATCCCTGCTTGCGGAGATTAGCCATATATATATATAGAGAGAGAGAGAGAGAGAGAGAGAGAGAGAGAGAGAGAGAGAGAGCTTAGTCGTGTGGTTTAATTTCTATCAAGAAAGAAAGGTTATGGTACATGATTTTGAAGGCTTACATTAACGAAACAATCGTGGAAATGGAGCCTGACGAGAGGGCCGCGGAGGGTCGGAGCAACCGACAGGGCCTTTGTAATCTCCTCGAGAACGATCTTTTCGGCGCCGGGACACGTATTCTTGTAGAAGTCGGCCTTCAAACCTTGTGCATCGGTCAAGCCTGCCGAGAGAAGCAGCACCACAAGAAGTGCTGCCGAAGGAAGCAGGAGCTCGACCAAGAGACCCCTCGAGGCCATTCTTCGTACTTGTACTCACCAAAGAGATTAATGAATGTGTACGTACGTACTTGGGAAGATCAGAACTATAGCTCAATTTGATTTGATGATGCTTAGAAGAAGGTTTCAAGTTATGTTTATATATAAGTAAATTAAGCTGTGGACAACGAACGCAGTGGCTGGAATTGCATGGAAGTTGGATTCTATTTTTGATTTTTTTCGATTAGATTAAATGAGCTAGCTAGGTAATATTAATCAAGCATGTGGGTTAGTAGGTGTGATTAAAGAAATGGGAGAGAAGGTAGAAATGAAATGTATAAATTATAGGGAGCAGGTTAATCATTATGGGGAGGATCTTTAATTAATTGTGAAAAAAAGTTGCGTAAGAAGCAGCACAAGTTGACCAAGTATCGAGAGAATTAGGTTACTACTACATGTGCTATACCGCCCATAAGCTATCATAGTAGCAGAATGGGTATAAAATTGCAGAAAATAGCATAACATGAAGAGTTCGTTATTCATGGATATATCAGAAGGACTTCACATACAGACGAGGCCATGATTGCGCTTTCATCATCATTTATTAGTAACGAGATTAGGTTTGGTTTGATAAAAAAATTCGGTTTGATTATGGGTTTTGAAAATGGAAAATACTATATGTACCTCCAAAACACGGAAAAAAAAAAAAATCAAGTAAGACTTATGCAATTATATAAGTTTTATTATTATTATGCAAGTATGTAAGTAACCTCAATTTTATGCATATTTTGTTATTAGAAATGTGTATATTTGCTAATTTAACAACAATATGTATGTGTTTTAAAGTCTAATTTTGCTAAATTAACTATTAGTCTAACTTTGGGTGCAAGTTTAATTAAATACAATGATTGTATGTGTAAAACTATATTTTTAATATAATTTAACCATAATTTTAACTTTTTGGTGGTCCGTTAAACGATAAAAGAATAGTACAACCAAATAAACCGAATCGATTATCTATTCGGTTTCGATTTCGGTTATGACTAACTTCAGTTTGATTTTGTATTTTTAAAATTTTGGTTTATTCAGTTTTGACTATTTCGATTCGGTTGAAATTGAAAAAACTGAAACACTCACCCATGGACCCCTTCTTTTGAGAATTATAATTTGAGTTTTCTGTGGGTGGAATGTAGCTTCAATGGATGACAAACCAAGAAAATTGTATTTAGATGGAAAGTCCAATAGTACTTTGTGAATTTCAGGATGTAGTTAACACATTGTGCCATTAATAATTATGAAATCCTGCATATATGTATTAGGTTTCATGGAATGTTAAGTTTCATAGATATTTAATTTTATTAAGGAGAATTTTAATAAAATATTCCGAAGTGATATGCAAGAGGCCCCTTATAACATTTGTTGGCTGTGTGCGGCTCTGTATGTATGTTCACACACACATAAAATGATCAAAAGTTCAAATTCTTTTTCTTTTAGTCCCACATCGGTTGTGCATAAGAATAAACTTGTGTATGTATTAACTTGTTGCAAACTTGTTTTGGCCTATCAGTCACATGTCTGTGCCGTTGAATGTTGATTCAAATTTCTATTTAGGTTTCTCTTACTCTGAACTGAGCTAAGTTAAGGTCAATTTTTTCAAGTTGTGTGCGAGGAGTTTTACCACTAGGAGGATTAACACTTAGGACAATATTTCATATGCGACTTCTCCGGAGGCTGGTAATTTTATTTAATTTACTTTGTTTACAGATTATTAAAGAAGATAAAAGTAAATATATCTGATAATATCATCGGAACTAAAGATATATGTAGATTGAACCCAAATTAGCACTATTGAGTATTAACCACTACCAGGATCGTACTCAACTCTACATGAGGCATTTTGTTGGCGCACTTTGCACTTAGCACGTTAGCATCGTCGCTAGGCGCATAGTGCGCTTTAGTTGCGCTCGTTGCGCAAGCCCAGTTGCGCTGTCCAGTTGCGCATGCCCAATTGCGCTGCCCAGGTGCGCGCCCAGGTTGCGCGGGCGCGCTGGTTGCGCTGCGTGCGCAGTGCGTGCAGTGCACGCAGTGTGTGCAGTTCAGTGCGCGCTTTGTCGCGCAGAGTGCAAGGAGCGCGGGGTGTGCGCAGTTGGCGCAACTTGCAGCAGAATGTGCGTTTGCATGTTCTGGACGGTTGCTACATGTTCGGGGTAATTTTTACCACGTCCCTAACTTTGTGGCAACCGAACAGTTGCTGCAGGGCCTATATAAGGCATCCCTCTCTCTCAAGGTTAATTACAGAATAGAAAGAGACGCCACCACAGAAAATTTACGAGTATTTTTTTAGCACAAGTAAACAGAGTATTCAGAAGTGTTCTTTAACATAGTTCTGATCTTCCAGTAGCCTTCGAGAGAGAGAGGAAAGGTGCCGCACCAGCGTTGCTTTTGCACGGGAGTTCGTGTCCGTCTGAGGAGTCAGAAGAGCAGGAGTGTTCCAACACTATTAAAATATCATCTAATAGCGACGTAATTTAGCGACGACAAGAAATGACGTCGCTAGTTATGAAATATAGCGACAGCTTTATATACACGTCGCAAAACGTCGCTGCCTAGCGACGTTCCGCGACAGGAGTTTACTACGTCGCTGGATAGCGATGTTCAGCGACATATTATTAGCATATGTTGTCAATTTTGTGACGTTTAGCGACTGCAACACTTGATGTCGCTAAAATTTTTACTTAGGGCACACCGTTTCCTTCTTTCCCCCTCACTCTCACTCGAAAATTCTAATTCCCCCCCCCCGGCGACTCCCTCCCCCTCTGTCAGTGCCCTCCCACCCCCGGCGACCCCCTCCCCCCGGCGACTCCCTCCCCTCCGGCGAGCTCCTCCTCGAGATCATCCTCCCCCAATCCGAGCTCCTCCTCCTCTTCCTCAGGTAAACCCTAACCTAACTCCTCCCTCCTCCTCCTCCTCTCCTACGGACACACACACACACGGACACACGGACACACATCGTGTCCCCAAAGACTCGTGCCCATTGGATTCGTGTCGAGTGAGAAATCACTCTCGTACTGGTTCACACTAGGTTCGTGCACTGTGTCCAATTTTGGATGTGTTGAGTTTCGTTGTTTTTGGACACATTGTGTCGAGTATTTGGACACGAGTTTGGTTTGGGAGACACGTACACACATGACACTTGTATATGCACACTTGACACTATGCACTCTTTATCTCTCTAGTATATAAATGCATAACTTATTGAATGTGTATATTGTGTCCCATTGGTTATAGCCTAGTATATGTAAATATCTTAACCTATATATGTATGCCTATATATATATATATATATATATTATAATATATATATATATATATATATATATATATATATATAGTAAATATAGGTAGTTGTGTGATTGATGGCTTGTTTAGATGTGGTAGTGTGGTAGTATGGTAGTGTGAGTGTGAGTTAAGAGGGATATTGAGGTAAGTGTTAGATTGTGTGTGTGTGTGTGTGTGTGTGTGTGTGTGTGTGTGTGTGTGTGTGAGTGAGAAAGGTGAGAGGGATTTAGATATGTATCCATAAGTTAGTATCCTAAGTTAGATATTTAGGATAGTATCCTAGGCACTAATTTAATATCTTGTTTAGGATGTTAGTATCCTAGAGTTAGATAGGTGAGTTAATATCTTAGGATACTAGAAGTTAGTATCCTAGATAGGTTAGTTAGTGTCTTGGATAGGTTAGTTAGTATCCTATTTATCCTAGATAAGTTAGTATCCTAAGTTAGATATCTTAGGGTAGTTAGATTATGCTAGTATCTTGAGGGTATCAAGATAATAGGATATTAGGATATGGGCTAGAAGTTAGTATCCTAAGTTAGTACCCTAAGTTAGTATCTTGGCTAGAATTTGGTATCCTAGGATAGTTAGATATCCTAGTATCTTAAGAGTGTCCTAGATTAGTCTATGGTAATAGGATACCCTATAGGGTATATCTCTATGTAAATATTAGAGTATCTTAGGAGTGTTGGTATATTGTTAGAACGGTAGAGTTAGTATCCTAAGGTATCTAAGGTATTAGCAAAGTAATGAGAATTACCTATAGCCTAAGGATAAGGTATTAGCTAAGGTAATGGGTATGATGTTAAGGTAGGTGGATAGATACTAGCCTAAGGTAGATGGTAATATCTATTAGTCTAAGGTATTGAGTTATCTACTAGCCTAAGGGTAGGATATTACTAGGATATGATATTATCTAGTATCTAAGTTAAAGTGGATGTTAAGGTATTAGTTACCTAGACTAAGATATTGAGATTCCAACTTAAGGTATTGGTATTGGGATACCAATAGCGATAAGGTAAAGGGTACCTTGGTAGGTAATGACTAGAAATAGGATATTTGACTTAGATTTGACCTTGTTTGACCAAGGTTGACTATTTTGACTGAAAGTCAAAGTAGAGTCAACATCTGACCTAGATTGGACTAAGAGTTGACAAAATCAACTATAGGTCAACCTTTGACCTAGTTTGACCTTGTTTGACTTTGTTTGACTTAGCTTGACCTTGTTTGACTTTGTTTGACTTAGTACAACCTAATTTGACCTAGATTGCATATCATTGTTATTAGTAACTGTCCGCTACTAATGTGTGTCCCATAATAAGACATAATATACGAATTTGTGCCTGTTAGATAACGTGTGTCCATCTTTGCAGAATTATTTTCAAATGGATATGAATTACTACTTGCGGAATCGTTCATGGATGTACAATCGTCGTCCTGATGATATGTATGATGTGCGGGATGAATACATAGCGGGAGTAGAGCAGTTTCTGCAGTTTGCTAAGGTGTTCCCTCTGTCACGCCCCGATCTGGAAAATCGCTCGTCCTCGCTAGATTTTACCCAAATCATCGTCCTCGCTGGGGCGTGATGCCGCACGAGCCTGGAGTTGCGCTCGTGCAAGGCAAGATAACAGTTTACATAGTGATTATCTCAAATTCGTAACATAAGCAGCGGAAGAAAACAAAGGATAACATAAGAATCTCTTTATTAATAATGAACTGAAGGTTACAAGGGTCTGAATAGCCCAACATAATATGCCAATTGGCTACAACGCTCATGATCTCTCTAGCTCACAAAGGATTACATTGTTCCATACATTATGCCTCTTTATAGCCACCAAGTAGTCTTCGGCCGAACATCTCCATGTCGCAAGTCCGAACGCCTATGCGGTAGCTCCTCTTGAACGCCAAGGACTCCATGCCTCGGCACGTCCAAGCCAAGCCCCCCCGAGCCGATCATAACCTGAGCCTGCACATAAACTAGTGGAGGATTAGTGCTTTCGTTCTCGCTTCGCACTGATCAAGACCCGCTCGCACCCAAACCAAACACTTAAATTTAGTGAGCATGCATTTTAATTTGGTGATCTTTCTATTTAGCCTTAGGATCGATTTCATGGAAATACTTAAACATAGCACCATATCATAAATGTGTCCAATACCGTGTCCCTGCGACAGATACAGTTAGACATAATATGACATAAACATAGTGATCGTGCTCATCTTCGTCCCATATTTCCTAGCCTGCAATGGTTAGCACTTAGCATAAGAATTCATAAAACTCACGCAACCAACCGATCATAAACTTAGACAATGTATAAGGGTCGCAGGCCCTGCGCCTGCACCCAACTCTCATCTCAGCCCACCGGCCCTATCTATATAAAGGTCACGATGTTTCGCACTGTAATGGACTTGGCAACTCATATGTGTAAGCCTACGATCACTTCGATACGGGTTGCCAGCCCAGTATCCGAAGGATCCCAAACTTACGGATATCATAGCTTATCACAGCACTGGACGGTCGCAATCCGGCCGAATGTTGTGCACCATAAATACCACACACAATTTCCTCCTAGGCCGAACGGTCCCGGTGCCCCGGCAAAACCGTCCGAGGGAAGCCGTATCCGTGCACGGGCAATTCGAGTCCATTGACCATACAATACGCCCCATAGCAAACACACATAACATTCCAACCAAATCCTCTATTTCATAAACATAGTCTCGATCCATAAACGGTTTCTCGTGCCATAAACGGTTTCCCGTGCCATAAACATATTCGCGTCTCATAAACATAATCCCCATTCATATGGGGACCTCCGTCGGCGTTATGTCCCAACACATACATATTGATGCACGACGTCCAACGGCTTAGACATCTCATACTTGTATTCAACGCGTACCATTCGTAAGTTATTCTCATAGCATAATTTTGTAATTACTTAGTCTTTTCGTAACATAAGTGTCCGAGGGCACGCTCAGCACCGTAATCAATATTCTACGCCTAGTGTTCAATATTCTCGGAGCCGTGCACACGATGCACATCTCAATATCGTCGTTCAATGTTCTACCATCATTGCCGTACCGCGACTCGTACACTTGATGCACGTCGCTTCAATTGTTCGATTGTTCAGTGTTCTATCTTAGTGTTCAACGAATATTTAGATCTTTCATCGCCGAGCCACGCTCGCTAACTCGATAACATCTTACGCATTCTATAACATATTTTATTAGACGTGAAGAATAGGGGAGAGAGAGTCAAGAACCCGCCCACCTTAAGCCGATACGCCTTTGTAACGCCCCAGTCCCAAAATGCATAGGACCAAGTACGTGAACATGCCAGCTGCACATATACAAAGAACACTCCAATATATGGAATTCCTATATGCACATACGCTGTAAATAAATAATCACAGGCCAGAATAACATATCTAATCTCATCACAGCTCAACACAAAAGATAATGAAGTCCAAATAAAAATAAGAGTATCAAAGATAGCCGGGTGAACATACTCACTCCAAACAGCTATAAAAAATTGTCTCACAAGATCGGAGTCCGACCTCCAAAATAGAAAGAAAGAGATGTAAAATAATGTCAACAACTGTCTCAAATATGGAATAGACTAGAAGTCATAAGGCACTGCCTCATCATCAATGTAAGATAGCTCCAATGCCGCTCCGTACTCCTGTGGAATATTGTCTAAACCTGGAGAGATAACCAGGTCCTCAGGAGACATAGCAAGATACAAGAAAACACTATGCCATAATAACTGTGATAATATAATAAGAGAAAAAGGTATGCATGCAACCGGGTTCCTGACCATTCTACTATGAATATGCAGTTGAGATACAATCCTTCGACGTATGAGCCCTGGCTGAAAATAGGATCGACATAGTTCCCATAGAGGGTACCAGGGGCCTATGTCCGTAACGCTCGGGAAGCGTCAGAGGACACCATGTGCAAGGGGCTACGTCCATAATGCTCTGGAAAACGTCAGAGGGCGCCTGGAGCCTGCGTCTCCGGAGGAGCGCACAGGTAATCATGGAAGTGTAAAGAAGCCCATACGTCAGGTATTGTTCTCCCCACCCAATGCCTATTATCATCATCTCCATGACTGATATGAACCTCTAGTAACTGCCAAGTCTTCTAACATGCAATACTAGTGGTAGTTACTCCTATCCGTCACACGCTCCATACGCATCGGTGGCCAGCCAACTGCGCGGAAACGTGTCCTATATGTGACACACATTATGTGATACAACAAGTGTCAAGGCCATATGAGATATACCAATACCTCAACATCAGTAGGTGGTCAATAAACTAAGTCAATGCAAGAGAATAAATAAAGCAAGAAAAACGACCGATAGAGTCGCTTGCACCCAAGTGTGACTTGGACACACAGTTTAAATATCACGAAACAATGCTAAAAATAACAACTGAAAATAAGAATATAATAATCACATAGTAGGGTGGCAAGGTATCTTGTCTGGTGGTACAAAGTGGCAAGTCCAAGAGTAGCAAGTGTCAGCACCAAAACTCACAAATCACAGATGACTCCAAACGCTGAATCAAACATCAAAAATAATCTCGGTGAAGAAGATATACCTAGAAAATGCCTGTCCAAAAGTCAAATTCTGGAACAGGGGCAAAATTATAATTTCGGGTCAAAACGATGTCCGCCGTTGGACCCGCTTTGCACCGAAACGCGTGCCAAAGTCTACGATCTCTAAAGTCGTCAAACTATATACTACGGTTTTAGTTTGAGGAGAGGAACTCAACGGTATGTCCAGTTTTGGATTTTGAGGAGCCGTGTACCAAATCGCCCGTTTGAGTGGGTCGTGGGCCCGCCAAAAATTGGGTTCCAATTCGACCTTCTCAGAATCGAACCAAACTTAGCATGCAGGACCAGAATTTCGATCCGGACCTGTTGGCGCAAGTTTTGTCTCGATTCGACGACTGTACACGAAGTTATGGATAAGTTTACAAAACGTCGATACGGGGGTATCTCGACGGATACACGTTGATTTCGTCGCACACACGCGACGAAAACTGAGTTCCGTCAGTTCTCACACGTCTGCAACGTCCATACGCGCCTTTCAATGCATATAACACGCGACCACGTCGCCCGATTTGTCAGGGCGTACGTCGTATCGTGGAAATTTTTCTGAAATTAACACTTTAGAAAACAGTTTTTCGCCCAACTTTAACGCTGATTTAATACTCGCACAGAAAACGAAATTCATATCTAGAAAGTGCGTTGTAATCGTGGTTTATTGTCTTTACCTGCGTTCAATTAATTTCTGAAAAATCTCGACACACAGATCGAAATCTGGCTTCTAAGTTGTGGTTTGGGACTGCTTTCTAAACTTTGTTTTCGACAGTTTTTGGGACAACTTTGCCTCAATTTTTCGAGCTTTCCCCTGGGGTTCCCAGGATTCTATCAGAAGGGGATTGGAGAGGGTCATGTCTACTACGCACATCATTCGATAGATCAAATTTTTGTTGAACGGATGCGAAGAAATTGAAATCAAAAGATGGTACCTCGCTGTTTGAAAAAAAACTGAGATCTCCCAAAGGTGCTGTCGGCCTGAGATGCACGGGCTGCGCTCTTGCGGTGGTGCGACGCTCCCAGCGGCCAGCAGTCCGTCGAGGGGTCGAGGTCGAGTAGGCTTCACGAGGGAGAAGAGATATGGAGGGTTAGGGTTTGGTTTTGACGAGGTTGTAATATATACTCCGCCGTTGCTATTCCTAATAGGATTAGGAATCTATGGGCTCGGGTTTGCTATTAGGGGGTCGGGTGCTAAAGGTCTATGGCAGCTAGTTTTCTGCTGGTAACACTTTCGTGTGGGGTCGGGCTAAAGTATGCAGCTGCTAGCTGCTATTACCCAATGGCTTGGGGTCGCCCCCCCTATTACGGCAGCTGCTGCTGCTTTGTTCGTGGGGGGCTCGGCCACAACAAGATTTTACCCTTTTTTTTACACAATAACTAAGTATTTATATATAAACATATATATATATATCGAATATATATATATATATTATATAATATATATATATATATATATATATATATATATAAGCAAGCAATAAATTCCAAAAGTTACCAATAAATTCCTAAAATCCTAGAATTTATTATACACCTTATTTAGAAATATTAACATGCACACTTATGATAATTTATATATTTACACACATACTTTAATTATACTAATAACTTAATAGTAAATAGATCCATAACTAATAAAATACGTAACAAATTAATTTAATTTAAAAAAAATCAATTATAAATTATGGGGGTTTACAGCCTTGCCGTTTCGCTGAGTTGAAGCGGCCCGCTTCCATAACTTGGTCGCATAGCTAACTCTCGGACTTAGCCATTCCTTTGCTCTACTCGGTTGATTTGGCCTATCGCGCCCATACCATGTTCCGTAATCCAGCATAAAGGCATAGCCTGCACACCAGATCAACTAACATCAGCACTTGCTCAAACGGGACTTATCCTCTGTATCGATTCGATTCTTAGATTTCAACCGACTCAAGGCTTACCATTGGCCAACGTAACACTTATATCGATTCGCATCGATACTTCATCGGATCAACGCAACTCTTCGAGTCAACGACTCATCATAATGTACCGAGCGGAGCGGGGCATTACATAATATACCACTCAAAACAAGGTTCGTCCTCGAACCGAAACCAATACTTAATCTAAGTGCCTCGCATAGATCGTTTCACGATCTCGTGCTACCATCGTTGGAATCATACAACTTAGGTTGGATCATACACATATTTTAGGCATCCCACCAATATATGCATTTCAGCCAAGCTTAGTTGTAAGATATCGGGACAACTAACAAGCTCTTTTAAATCCTCAAGCACCAATCAGTCTGTACTCGACTTAGTCATATCTTAGCGTCTATTCCCAATTACTTCTCGTATGCATCATTCCATAGCATGTGATCCTCTTCCAAACATCTCTGTACATAACTTAACTCGAAACTATTAGTTCGATCTCATAAGCTTCTCGCCGGCCGCCTAATACTCGCATTGCATCAAGTCATTGCGCATCCGATCACAACAATTCTCCGCAACGCCTATTCGCCCAACCATTTGCCTATCTCTCACATAATCCAAGTCTTTCATTAAACCGTTCATAACATTTGGCCTTAACGACATGGACTAAGTCCGACATGTCACAAATTTATTTGTCTACAATCCGTACTAAGTCTCGCACACAACTATCCCAACACGACCCACGTTCTCGAACTGTCTACGTATCGCATCTGGGGCTACCCCCGCTAGGTAACTTATCCTGACATCATGCTTAATCTCTCCCGACCCAGAGGTCAACTTGAGTCTACGATGCTCAAAGACAACAATCTTTCCGACCCAAGGTCTCTGATGACACGCCTATCTCTGATTCTCGACCGAGTACGACTCCTTACTCAATTCTCAAATCAATCCCGACTAGTTCGTTTCGTAACATAGATATCGCACTCAACACACATATCATAACCGTTACTCAAACCGATCTACGATACCACTTTTTTCGTTCTACTTTCCGTCGCCCTCGCGCATTGCAGAATTCTTGCAATCGCCTTACCGCATCACTATATTAGGCACGTTCCTCAACATATACTCGATCATCGACCAACCAGGTCTATTTGCGTATCCATTCGATCGATCATAAACTTTCGAGCTATATCGATCTAATCGTAGGTGACTCACTAACTTCCGAAATACGATACTCACTCGCTTAGACTTATCCTCAACATGCACTACCTCATCTTTCATCCTTGACGAAATTTCTTACGCGACTTCATTGGGTCGTCCTATGGGACTTCAACATTCACTTAATTTGGCGGTCAAGTCTTCTAGGGTCATCTGCCCCAAAACTACGCTCGATAATTGAAGATCATCAACGAGGGACAGTTACAACGAACCATGCTATATCCTATTACGGAGCCAAATCAATTCATGACACTTCCTATGGGACTTTACCCAATCCGACATACTTTACAAATCCGCAATTTATCTATCCCCCGTGCAACTGATGCGCCGTTAACTATTCGAATCACTCGTATATTACCGTCGACTATCCTTGCCAGTCATATGACATCTACTCGCCTCAAGTCCGAGTTTACCTATTCGTAATCATAGTCCAATACATTCCATACTCCTCGAAACCCTTCTCGAACAACTTTCGCATCAAACCACAAGTCCATATCAAATTTGCCATGCCTCGCAAGTTCGATCATCCCCGCTGGATGAATCACCATACCAGCGCTCATGCGGAATGATCGTTCTAATTTGACGTGACGCATGTGCGAGGCTGGTGTTGCGCTCGCTCAAGATAAGAATGTCAACATAGTGGTGACCCGCAAAGCAATCCAAACACTTTTATTTTCATCCAAGCAATATCCATCCACTCTTAATTTCTCGAAGCATTCCTACCGACATCATCCAAACTACCTTCAACTTAACTTGCATCATATTCGTCTAACAACAATGCGCAACATAATTTTCGTTCATTCGATTAGAGTATCCCCGAGTTATTGCATATCGTCTTTGATACGCCTCAATACCATCGTCGATATGCATAACTTGAACATCTTCATTTCTCATAAGCTCAAACTCGTTGCAATCATTGCCATTATCCGAACTCGAATACGAATCAAGTCTTGCACACATCAAGATTCATTTCATTGTACTTATCTGTCATCTTCACGACATAATTTCCAATTCACATATTCATTCTCATATCCCTAATTCGCACTTCCAATCGTGCTATCGACTCGTCGTGCTAACCCAAATTCGTTCGCACGATTTCTCCGTACCTACTCAATACGTTCCGAAGAAGTCGTCGTACTAACTCAACATAAGTTCGACCGGGTCGACTATTTCCTCTACGTACATTCCCATTCGAGTCTCGGCACTACTTCATCCGTTGAGGACAAACATATCGTAACAACATAATCATCTCGACGAAATCTATCGCAAGTCACCAAGCGGCTTAACATAGCTATCGCTAAGTGGTATTCCATATACCACTCAGGAATCGAGCCTATCGTTATCGATACAATACTTCGCTATACTTGCTCGCATAATTGGTATTGCATATACCACTCGAAATCGAGTCATTACTCGACATCACATTCCGTATAGGTCCGACATCTATTTCTCAATCAACTATCCCGTATGGCGATCCTTCCGATCTCAGCTCTAGCGTTAGCTCAAGTTTGACACATATTCAATCTAACCATGCCTTAGCGATCATTTCGATCACATACGCAACATTCACTTATATTCAAAGTTCAACGCGACGTACGGCCAACATAAACGTTCGTCTACTCAACTCGACTTAGCGACTAGCTCGACTCGTTACTATCGCATCTGCGATCTTTCTGAATCTCGCACGTTACAACTCGTGCAACAACTTATTCTCGATACTTAAGGTCTTTACTCAATCTCGTGCAACATATCGATATTCGTCCGCATAGCCATACAACACGTATCATACCATACCGATTCGTTGCGCTGATGCAACGAACGATTTACGACTTGCTGCACTCCGTGCAACCAACAACACATAACCATTCACGTAGCCACATAATACACATCGTCTCACATATCGATCCGTTGCACTTCGTACAACCAACAACACATATCTCCTCGTACTTCGTGCGACCAACAACACATAACTTCTCGCACTTCGTGCGACCGACAACACATATATCATTGCACTTCATGCAACCAACATCACCATATTCGTTGTACTTCGTGCAATCAACGACTCATAACTTTCTTACACTTCGGAAAACCATAATCTCGTAATCCGTTGCACTTCGTGCAACCAACACTCCATAACTCGTTGCACTGCGTGCAACCAACGTTCTCCGATGGCACTCGGAGATAGCGTGATAGTCACGACATACTTGTGGCAGACGTACGCACTTAATATAGACTTATTATATGGAACATCCAATGTAGCGTCGAGCAAATCCATGAGCCATGTGGTTGCGGAAACAACTTAGAGTCAACTGAATTCGATAGCGAAGCAACTGAGGGTCAAAGAGATTCACGTACGGTCCAAAGGATGGAACCGCTTTGATACCAACTTGTCACGCCCCGATCCGGGAAATCGCTCGTCCTCGCTAGATTTTACCCGAATCATCGTCCTCGCTGGGACGTGATGCCGCACGAGCCTGGAGTTACGCTCGTGTAAGGCAAGATAACAGTTCACATAGTGATTATCTCAAATTCGTAATATAAGCAGCGAAAGAAAACAAAGGATAACATAAGAATCTCTTTTATTAATAATAAACTGAAAAGGCTCTGAATAGCCCAAATAATATGCCAATTGGCTACAATACTCATGATCTCTCTAGCTCACAAAGGATTACATTGTTCCATACATTATGCCTCTTTATAGCCACCAAGTAGTCTTCGACCAAACATCTCCATGTCGCAAGTCCGAACGCCTATGCGGTAGCTCCTCTTGAACGCCAAGGACTCCATGCCTCGGCACGTCCAAGCCAAGCCCCGCCCCGAGCCGATCATAACCTGAGCCTGCACATAAACTAGTGGAGGATTAGTGCTTTCGTCCTCGCTTCGCACTGATCAAGACCCGCTCGCACCCAAACCAAATATTTAATCATTTAGTGAGCATGCATCTTAATTTGGTGATCATTCTATTTAGCCTTAGGATCGATTTCATGGCAATACTTAAACATAGCACCATATCATAAATGTGTCCAATACCGTGTCCCTGCGATAGATACAGTTAGACATAATATGACATAAACATAGTGATCGTGCTTATCTCCGTCCCATATTCCCTAGCCTGCAATGGTTAGCACTTAGCATAAGAATTCATAAAACTCACGCAACCAACCGATCATAAACTTAGACAATGTATAAGGGTCGCAGGCCCTGCG
Organism: Iris pallida; assembly: GCA_029216955.1. Classification (NCBI taxonomy): domain Eukaryota; kingdom Viridiplantae; phylum Streptophyta; class Magnoliopsida; order Asparagales; family Iridaceae; genus Iris; species Iris pallida. Next base: position 170,742 of record JANAVB010017658.1, read on the forward strand.
CCTGTACCCAACTCTCATTTCAGCCCATCGGCCCTATCTATATAAAGGTCACGGTGTTTCGTACCGTAATGGACTTGGCATCTCATATGTGTAAGCCTACGATCACTTTGATACGGGTTGCTAGCCCAGTATCCGAAGGATCCCAAACTTACGGATATCATAGCTTATCACAGCACTGGACGGTCGCAATCCGTCCGAATATTGTGCACCATAAATACCACACATAATTCCCTCCTAGGCCGAACGGTCCCGGTGCCCCGTCGAAACCGTCCGAGGGAAGCCGTACCCGTACACGGGCAATCCGAGTCCATTGACCATGCAATATGCGCCATAGCAAACACACATAACATTCCAACCAAATCTTCCATTTTATAAACATAGTCTCGATCCATAAATGGTTTCCCGTACCATAAACAGTTTTCCGTGCCAAAAACATATTCGTGTCTCATAAACATAATCCACCATTCATATGGGGAGCTCCGTCGGCGTTATGCCCCAACACATCCATATTGATGCACGACGCCCAACGGTTTAGATATCTCGTACTTGTATTCAACGCATACCATTCGTAAGTTATTCTCATAGCATAATTTCGTAATTACTTAGTTTTTTCATAACATAAGTGCCCGAGGGCACGTTCAGCACCGTAATCAATGTTCTACGCCTAGTGTTCAATGTTCTCGGAGCCGTACACACGATGCACATCTCAATATCGTCTTTCAATGTTCTACCATCATTGCCCTACCGCGACTCGTACACTTGATGCACGTCGCTTCAATTGTTCGATTGTTCAATGTTCTATCTTAGTGTTCAACGCATATTTAGATCTTTCATCGTCGAGCCACGCTCGCTAACTCGATAACATCTTACGCATTCTATAACATATTTTATTAAACGTGAAGGAATAGGGAGAGAGTCAAGAACCCGCCCACCTTAAGCCGATACGCCTTGTCGTTTTGCTGAGTTGAAGCGGCCCACTTCCATAACTTGGTCGCATAGCTAACTCTCGGACTTAGCCATTTCTTTGCTCTATTCGGTTGATTTGGCCTATCGTGCCCATACCACGTTCCGTAATTCAGCATAAAGGCATAGCCTGCACACCAGATCAACTAACATCAGCACTTGCTCAAATGGAACTTATCCTTTGCATCGATTCGATTCATAGATTCCAACTGACTCAAGGTTTACCTTTGGCCAACGTAACACTTATATCGATTCGCATCGATACTTCATCGGGTCAACGCAACTCTTTGAGTCAACGACTCATCATAATGCACAGAGCGGAGCGGGGCATTACACTATCAGTACATGGACGGCACCAAAATTAAGTGTCCGTGTGTGAAATATCATAACGTGAAATATTATCCAGAAGTGGAAGTGACATATCATTTGTACTCGAGGGATTTCACACCTAATTACTATCAGTGGACCGCACACAGAAAACTTATGTCTTTAGCATCAGAGCCGGAGCCTTATGTTGAGTCGTATATGCATGCGGGACCTAATTTTATTTTAGATAATCATGCATACGACGACGGGTGCGTGAACATGGTTTTCGACGCTGTGAGGCCTAGTTTCGTTCATGATGCAACTGAGGAGGCACCGAACGCCGATGCTGCACAGTTCATGGAGTAAGTGGAAAATGCAAGGACTCTATTGTATCCTGGTTTTGAGGATCATTCACCGTTGGAGGTGGTTACAGGACTGTTGAGCATTAAGTAAGATTTTAACATGTCGCAAGAATGCTACAACCGAGTGTTGGAGTTGATTATAGAGATCTTGTCGGTGGGTGCTAAGTTGCCTAAAGACTTATACCAGTCTAAGAGGATGGTGAGATCGCTCTGGATGGGATACGAGAAAATCGATTCTTGTCGCAATGGGTGCATGCTGTACTACAAAGACGACAAGGACGCAGATGTGTGCAGATTTTGTGGTGCTGATCGCTATAAGACAACTAGTACAGGAAGGTCTACCGGTGCAAGAAGACCGACCGATTCAATGCACTACTTGCCTTTAACGCCGCGGTTGCAAAGATTATTTATGGTGAAAGAGACGGCCGAAAATGAGTTGGCACATACGAGAACAGATTGAAGGAGTGTTGGATCACCCATCCGATGGAGCGTGGAAGCACTTTGATCGAGTGTATCCTAATTTTGCTTCAGATCCGCGTAATGTCAGGTTGGGACTATCTTCTGACGGTTTTACTCCTTTTAGTCTTTTGGGATCCCAGTATTCGTGCTGGCCTATGATTGTCACTCCGTATAACCTACCGCCTTGGATGTGCATAAAGACTCAGTACATGTTTCTAACCGTTATAATTCCTGGTCCGAACAATCCCAAGAGGAACATTGATGTGTACTTACAGCCTTTGATAGATGAGTTGAATCAGTTATGGGAAGTAGGCACTAACACGTACGATGTTTCTAGGAAGCAGAATTTTCAGATGAAGGCAACCCTTATGTGGACCATCAACGACTTTCCGGCCTATGGAATGTTATCTGGATGGAGCACTCATGGCCGTCTCTCATGTCCGTATTGCATGGACCATAGTAAGGCTTTCCACTTGAAACACGAAGAAAAACCGTGCTTCTTTGATTGTCATCGGCAATTTCTGCCAAAAGATCATCCGTTCAGAAGGAACAGGAATGCATTCCGTACCGGCGTTGTAGAGAAGGGTGATCCACCGCCAAGGTGGCGCGGAGCCACGATATGGGAGGAGGTTAAAGATTTTCCAAGTACTATCGAAGATCCTACAACTGGGTACAAATGTGATGGATTTGGTAGAGATCATAACTGGACAAAGAGGAGCATATTCTGGGATCTACCATACTGGAGTACCAATCTGATCAGACATAATCTTGATGTCATGCATATTGAGAAGAATGTGTTTGATAACATAATTAATACTGTGATAGACGTAAAGGGAAAAACGAAAGACAGTCACAAGGCCAGGTTGGACTTAGAAGAAATATGCAAATGTCCTGCGTTGTATTTGATAGAGCAGAATGGAAAATAGTTCCTGCCGAAGTCAATTTTCTCGCTGGACAAGGAGGATAAAGTGAGACTTTGTTGGTGGATCCAGGGCCTTAAATTTCCAGACGGATATGTGTCAAATCTGAGAAGATGTGTCGATCCGAAGGAAAATAAATTGACGGGTATGAAGAGCCACGACTGTCACGTATTCATGGAGAGGTTAATTCTGATTGCATTTCGGGAATTCTTACCGCAGGCAGTTTGGGATCCATTGACGGAGCTTAACATATTCTTCAGGGATCTTTGTTCTAAGAAATTGCTCGTTGATCGTCTAGAAAAGCAAGAGAAGGACATTGTGGTAACACTGTGCAAGCTAGAGAGGGGTTTCCTCCTGGATTCTTCGACTCTATGGAGTATTTGCCGATTCATCTATCCTATGAGGCACGTGTTGGTGGACCCGTCGAATATCGATGGATGTACCCGTTCGAGCGACATTTGAATCACCTAAAAAGAAAGGTGAAAATTAAGGCACGGGTCAAGGGTTCTATTTGTGAAGCCTATGTTCTCGAGGAGATTACAAACTTTTGTTCGATGTATTTCAAGCCTCATGTTGCAACTAATAGAACGAGAGCTTCCAGAAACGACAACGAAGATCATGAAAGTAATGATACAATACTGAAGGTATTCAATGCTCTAGGAAAGCCATCGGGTAAAATGAAGAAGAGATATCTCAACGATGATGAGCTAAGGGCTGCTCAGGTGTATGTATTACTCAACTGCGACGAGAAGAAAGTAGAGAAACTGGAGGGGTAAGTTTACGTCTACATTGTTTTAATAGTGTTGATTATTATACTATTATATTAATTGAACGATGTTGTTTTCAGCATATTTAATGATGATGTGAGGTCAGATAGGCCACACATAACAGAAGAAGAACAAGAACAAGAAATGAGGCATTATTTTTCATCATGGTTGAGTGCATATGTAAGACTTGAGAACTCTGTAATTACCTTTCTGTATATGCACTTGATTGAGAATGAGCTTAATTGCTTCTTTCGTGGTATTTAGGTCGATCGTCCATACGCAAGACTTGAGAATGAGTCTATTAGAACGCTAGCCAAGGGACCAATTTATGCTGCAAAAATATGGCTAAGCTACTGTGTTAATGGGTTTAGGTTCAAGTCAACAATTTGTCCGATCAGAGACAACTTTGTGGATCTCGACTCAACCAAAAACAGTTGTTTGTGTATCAGATCTTTGAACTACAAAGATGTTGATGCGGGCAACGATTTCTATGGCGTGCTACAGAAGATCGTGGAGCTGACATATAGTTATGGAATAGAGCCTGCTAAGATTGTGTTATTCAGGTGTGATTGGTTTGATCCGATTGAAGGTCAAGGTTGGAAAGTAGACAAGCACGATCTTGTTGATATAAACTATCGGCGTCGATATCAAGCCTATGAACCATTTGTCCTATCAAGTCAGGCTCAGCTCGTGTACTTTACAAGTTATCCTAAACGGGGAACAACAAGGTCGGACTGGTGGGCAGTATGCAAGACCAAAGCTAGAAATACCTTTGAGGTTGACGATATAGCTTATCAAGAGGATGAAGTACCTCTTGTAGCAAATATTATAGAAGTGGACACGACGGAAGTTACTCATTACACATCTAATTATGTAGAAGAAGTAGAATTATCTGAAGAGGAAGATGCAGATGAAAGTGAAGATGTAGAGGAGGAAGAAGAAGAAGAAGAAGAATTAGTATATGAGCTAAACGAACTAGATGAATTTTCAGAAGAGGATTAAATCTGTACGTTTGTTTTATCATCATATTTGACACTTTAGTGACACTTCTATCATATAAATCTGTGATACTTCAGTGACACTTTATTGACACTTTTATCTGTGACTATGATATTTTTCAAAAATCTGTGATGTCTATCATATAAATATATATATTTTTGTTTTATTGTCATATGTTATTATCAGGTATGACTAGACCATCTGGACGATGCGGAGGATTTTATATTAGGCAGTCCCATCAGCCTCGGGCTGGTGATGGATATTTCGTACCCTCATACTCATCTCCGAGTATGCCATTGTACCGTTCTGTTCCCGGTCCATTACCGAGACAGGGCAGTTCCAGCAGGTTGGCGACTCCTCCCTCGTCGTCCAGCCTTCTTGGTCCCGCGTCCAACATCCCTGATCCCCCGTCCAGCATTCCTCCTGCTGACGGATTCATGGAGGGATCCGACGCCGAGCATATGGAGGACGACGATCAGATTGATCCTGCCCAGGCAGGATGTGAGAACGACCCTCCATGCGCTCCCCCGGACGAGACGCGTATGGAGATTTGAAAGGACAGGCCTATGAAGTAAGTTAATTAATTAATATATATTCTCAAATGATTATATGTCCATATATATTCATGAAAAATTATTATTGTATAGATATCGGCCTTCTGTAGTACAGAGACAGTTGGGGGTATTTCTGAGGCAGAAACTATGGTGGGCCTTGGATTAACTACTCAGATGCTCCCGCAGATAGGAAGGCCTTTTGGTTTGTCCTCTTCAAGGTAAAAAATTTATTTATTTTTAAATTTTAATAATCATTTGTGTATATTATACAACTTTTGTATTTTACTTCTTGTAGAGGACCTATTTCTATCCACCACACCGGACGGCGAGGATCGAGGGCCAATTTTCTGCCGTCGCAGCCAAGCTCATCCGTGATGCGATCCACGACCAGAAGTCTTGTGATCACTCCGGACAGCCGATCCATGGTTGGATCACGCCAAAGAAGTGGGCTGCGAAGAAGGCTAGATTCAGCGAGCCCAAGTACCAGAAGCGGTCTGACAAGGCCAAGGTGGCACGGTCGAGCGCCGGTAAGTGGTGTGGTGGCTCCATTCCGATGACGGAGCATTTTTGTCGTCTGGTACGTTTCCTATGATGGACATTAATTTATATATAGTTCGATAGAATGTTTAATACTAATAATAGATAATATATTTTAACAGGTAAAAAAGGGTGAGGACCCGAACATGGTGACCATCTTCCTGGTCACCCATCGGAGGACTGGGGAGTTCATTGACGAGAGGGCGACGCAGGCATATGTACGTTCTATTCTTTATATTAATTTACTATAATTTAGAAAACAGAAAAATAGATATCAATATAGACTTTAGCAAACACTTACACGTTAGCAAACATGTTCTAGGCCGAGTTTGTTCGGCTACAGGAGGAGGCGGCTGCTGCTGCTAGTACGCAAGCAGAGGGAGGGGCTGGTACTTCTTTCCAGCCGCCTACAGCTCCATCGTCGGACGAGCTCTGGATGACCGCCGTTGGCGGTCTTCAGAAGGGTACGTACTACGGTACGGGATCCTACGGCACGTATTTGGCTTCGGAGTCATCCCGGGCCCCCTTGTCAGTGCGCAGTCTCCGGCTTCGCAGGTGTCGCCACGAGCTGAGAATATTCGTCGTCAGATCGAGGAGCTGTGTCGCGAGTTGCAGCAGCAGATTTCTGATACGGTCGAGCGACGATCCGACCATCCGATCGTCATCGAACGATTTGATACGGTCGAGCGCAGTATACAGGAGCTGATGAGTCTGCATCAGGCTACAGCTGCCAGCTTGCACACGCTCACCGAGTCTACGCAGCGCACAGAGTGTAGACAGGTCGAGCTGGACGGATCACAGAGGAGCATGTCTGCCTCACTCACTCAAGTTTCGGCTTCGCTTGAGGCGAGTACTGAGAGGGTGGTGAGTACCCTTGCTGTTTATGGTGAGCGACGGCAAGAGCTGGAGCAGATACGTCCTTCCGGTCCATCGACGGTGCCGACTCCAGACATTGCACTGCCTCCTACTGCCCCTACGGTGCAGCTCACCCAGGAGCAGTATGACTACATTCTATCCCAGATGCGCGACAGGGGTCCTCAGTGATCCATATATTTTTTATCATCTTTGTATTTATTGGCCCTCTGGGCCCATTGACCGTTCTGTACACTGATTTTCATATTATTTGACTCTGTTGGACATGTACGTTTGTTGGACATGTATGTTTGTGATATTTAATTTGTTGGTATTTTCATTGAGTACATGTATGATATTTAGTTGTAGACTGTTATGATGCATGGGAGACTGTTATTCATCTATTAGTTATGGACTGTTATGATGGAAGACTGTTAATTGTGATGATATCTGCGACGGGGATGACAAATATACCTACGCTGGGTTATAAGCGATGATCTGATATACAAAGGAGGTGCTGCCCAAATTTTTAAAAAATAATGTGTATGTTTGTGATGATGTTGTCTCTGTTTACAGTGAATGTGAAATGCAGTGATCGAAACCATCGACAGTTTTGATTCATGTTTGTTTACAAAAACAAAAGTATGAACTTTATTGATACAAACTTTGTAAAGATTACAAGAATTCTGAGAAAGTACAACTGTAGGAATCCAATCTAGAAGACGATTGCTTTATCCCTTGGACGATGTGAACTTTGAAGACGGTAGCCTCTGAATTTGAAGGCAAAAGTCTCGGAAGTTGAAGGCAAAAGCCTCGGAAGAATGCAGCAGCACTTGGGCAAGAACTCCTGAACTCTCCGATATTTCTGAACTTTTATGTCTCATCCCCTTGAATGAAGACTTGAAACTCTATTTATAGAGTTCTGGAAATAACTAACTTTTAGTTATTCTGAATGGCGCAAGTTGGATTGCGCAGGCACTGGATTGCGCAGCATCAGACTGCGCAGGCAGTTGTCTGGTCGTGGGCCAACTGTCTTAGACATATCGCATCATTTGATTGAAATGTGCATGATCGTGTGCAGACGGTTGCCACGTAATGAGCAATTGATGGCATGAATGCCATGTGTATTTTGTCAGTTGTCTTGATGAAGTGCGCTGACTTTAGATTGTGCTGACTTTGGATTGCGCTAGAATGGATGGCGCTGGTATGGATTGCGCTGCAAACAGATTGTGCTGCATGTACAGCTGTCCTCGAGCACTGTGCGGCACAATCAAACAAACAGTCTCCTCATTCTTTGTGCTGTCAGTTGTCAGAAGATTTGATTTTGTCAGGTAATGATGACATGGCCACGTCAGCTTGCGCACTTGAGAGTGTGCGCAGTCCAGTCTGCGCAATCTGGATGATACGCAATCACTACTAAAATAACCCAGATTAGCAACGTCAGGAGACGTCGCTAATTACGTCGCAGTACGTCGCTAACACTGATTTGCGACGTATTTAGCGACGAAAAACCTACGTCGCTTATAGGCAAGTCGCAGATGGTAATTTCGTCGCCGAACGTCGCTATTTGCGACGCGGCGTCCATTGTCGCTAGACGTCGCCAAATGAGCGACAGAGAGCGACGTATAAGTACGTCGCCAACATTGCGACGTAATGCGACCACTAGCGACGCTTCAAAAGTTTGTAAATGATGACGAGGTATGGCATCCACGTGGCCACGTGGGCATCGTAGCGACGTATATTAGCGACGTCGAGCGACGTCACGTCGCTAGTTAGCGACGTATAGCGACGTCTGTGTGACGTTGCAGTACGTCGCAGAACGTCGCTATACGTCGCTAATATAAAAAAATTTAAAAAATATAATTGATATTTTTGTTATGCTGTGTATCTGTGTTTACAGTGTGTGTGAAGTGCAGTGTTCGAACCATCGACAGTTTCGCTTACTGTTGTATGTTTTATCTTTGATAGAAAGAGCAACAGTTCAGGGTGCACTTCTCAGAGCTTCCTCTTCACGTCCTTCACCTTCTCGGGAACCTTTACGACGTCCGAGAAAGTGAAGGACGTGAAAATGAAGCTCTCAGAAGTGCACCCTGAACTGTTGCTATTTCTATCCAAGATAAAACATACAACAGTAATCGAAACTGTCGATGGTTCCGAACACTGTATTTCACATTCACTGTAAACAGACACACATCATAACAAAATACACAATATATTTTTTTAAAATTTCGGCAGCATCTCCTTTGTATATCAGATCATCGCTTATAACCCAGCGTAGGTATATTTGTCATCCCGTCGCAGATATCACAGTAAATATCACAATAAAAATAGGAGGCAGTGCAAAGTAAATATCAAAGACACACATCCTCACAAACATCCAATAGAGTCAAATAAAAATAGAAGATGATAAAAAGTCTCCCACCAAGTGTATAAACAACAGTGTATGAATAAACAATTTGCCCATAGGGCCAATACATACAAGTCATAAAAAAACCAATAAAATCACTGCGGACCCCTGCCGCGCAACTGGGATAGAATGTAGTCATACTGCTCCTGGGTGAGCTGTACCGTAGGGCAGTAGGAGGCAGTACAATGTCTGGAGTCGGCGCCGGAGGCAGTGCAGTATCTGGAGTCGACGTCGTCGATGGACCCAGAGGCAGTGCAGTATCTGGAGTTGGCGCCGTCGATGGACCCGGAGGACGTACCTGCTCCAGCTCTCGCAGTCGCTCACCATGCGCAGCAAGGGCACTCACTACCTTCTCAGTATACTGAGCGACTAGAGAGAAAGGCTCCTCTGCGATCCGTCCAGCTCGAGCTGTCTACGCTCCGTGCGTTGCGTAGACTCGGTGAGCGTCTGCAAGTTGGCAGCTGCAGCCTGATGCAGACTCATCAGCTCCTGTATACTGCGCTCGACCGCATCAAATCGTCCGGTGACGATCGGAGGGTCGGATCGTCGCTCGACCGCATCAGAAATCTACTGCTGCAACTCGCGACGCTCCTCGATCTGACGACGAATATCCTCAGCTCGTGACGATGCCTGCGTAGCCGGAGACTGCGCACTGACAGAGGGGCCCGGGATGACTCCGAAGCCAAATACGCGCCGTAGGATCCTGTACCGTAGTACGTACCCTTCTGAAGACCGCCAACGGCGGTCATCCAGAGCTCGTCCGGCGATGGCTCTGTAGCGGCTGGGAGGAAGTACCAGCCCCTCCCTCTGCTTGCGCACTAGCAGCAGCAGCAGCATCAGCCCGCCCTCCTTCTGTAGCCGAACAAACTCGGCCTAGAACATGTTTGCTAACTTGTAAGTGTTTACTAAAGTCTATATTGATATCTATTTTCCTGTTTTCTAAATTATAGTCATTAATATTAGTTGAATAGAACTTACATATGCCTGCGTCGCCCTCTCGTCAATGAAGTCCCCAGCCCTCCGATGGGTGACCAGGAAGACGGTCACCATGTTCGGTCCTCACCCTTCTTTACATGTTAAAATATATATCTATTATTAGTATTAAACATTATAATCGAACTATATATAATTATGTCCGTCATAGGAAACGTACCAGACGACGAAAATGCTCCGTCATCGAAATGGAGCCGCCACACCACTTACCGGCGCTCGACCGCGCCACCTTGGCCTTCTCAGACCGCTCCTAGTACTGGCGCTCGCTGAATCTAGCCTTCATCGCATCCACTGCTCTGGCGTAATCCACCCTGGATCGGACGTCCGGTGCGATCACGACACTTCTGGTCGTCGATCGCATCACGGATGAGCTTGGCTATGACGGCAGGAAATTGGCCCTCGATCCTCGCCGCCCGTGTGGTGGATAGAAATAGGTCCTCTACGAGAAGTAAAATACAAAGTTGTATAATATACACAAATAATTATTAAAATTTAAAAATAAACAAATTTTTTACCTTGAAGTGGGCGACCAAAGGCCTTTCTATCTGCGGGAGCATCTGAGTAGTTGAGCCAAGGCCCACCATAGTTCTGCCTCACAAATGTCCCCAGCTGTCTCTGTACTGCAGAAGGCCGATATCTATACAATAATATTTTTTCACGATATATATGTACATATAATCATTTGAGAAATATATAATAATTAATTAACTA